>CAUYLG010023713.1:0-64090 GCA_963573385.1 Cacajao melanocephalus | reverse complement strand
TTCAACAGAATCATCCATTTTTAGTTCCTGCTTCCTCATAGCTCGACTGCCTCCAGGAAAGGGGGAAATGTGTCTGGGCTCAAGCTCACATTATGGCGGAGGCACAGTCAAAATGCCTCTATGCTGGAGCGATCCCCACACTGCTCACCCTGCAAGAAGCTGGCACCAGCAGAGGCAGCCCATGTGGTCCAGGTGACACTCGACCTCTCTTGGTGCCAGAGGCCCTGCCTCTCGGTGGCACATTCCTTTCTTTGCTGCAGGGTTGGTAGATGTGGCTTTGCTGGACCAGAGCTGCACTTCCTTAGGAGCTGGTTTTCTAAGAGCTTTGCTGCCCTGAAGTGTGTTGGTGGAAAGTGCCTGCCCACCCAGTGTGGGCGCAGATGAGTGCAGCGCCTACTCTGTGTCTCTGTTGGAATGTGGAACGTGTGAAACGGAAGGGCATGACGCATCCTGTCTCCCCCTGCAGAATTCCTACCTGGTCTTAGCGGGCCTCGCTGATGGGCTTGTGGCTGTGTTTCCCGTGGTGCGGGGTGCCCCAAACGACAGCTGCTCCTACCTGTGCTCACACACGGCCAACAGGTCCAAGTTCAGCATTACGGACGAAGACGCCCGGCAGAACCCCTACCCGGTGAAGGCTATGGAGGTGGTCAACAGCGGCTCTGAGGTCTGGTACAGCAATGGGCCGGGGCTCCTCGTCATCGACTGCGTCTCCCTGGAGATCTGCAGGCGGCTGGAACCCTATGCAGCCCCCTCTGTGGTGACGTCGGTCGTGTGCAGCTCTGAGGGCAGGGGGGAGGAGGTCGTCTGGTGCCTGGATGACAAGGCCAACTCCTTGGTGATGTACCACTCTACCACTTACCAGCTGTGCGCCCGGTACTTCTGCGGGGACCCCAGCCCCCTCAGGGACACATTTCCCGTGCGGCCCTTGGACATGGAACCCCCAGGCAGCCATACAGCCAACCCAAAGGAGCCCGAGGGGGACTCCATCGCGGACGTGAGCATCATGTACAGTGAAGAGCTGGGCACGCAGATCCTGACCCACCAGGAATCGCTCACCGACTACTGCTCCATGTCCTCCTACTCCTCGTCTCCACCCCGCCAGCCTGCCAGGTCCCCCTCAAGCCTGCCCAGCTCCCCAGCAAGTTCTTCCAGCGTGCCTTTCTCCACTGACTATGAGGACTCGGACGGGCTACATGAGCCTGGCGCTGGCTCCGACAGGTCTGAGCATGAGCTGACGCCCATGGACGGGGAGACCTTCAGCCAGCACCTGCAGGCCGTGAAGATCCTCGCCGTCAGAGACCTCATTTGGGTCCCCAGGTAAGTAGGTGAAGGCACTATCCAGGCCATGCCCACTGCTCCTGCTCTGTGGGCAGAGCAAGGAGAGCCCCCTGGCTTCCTTAAAGGTCACGTGGGGACCCAGCAGGGGCTGTTCTTCCAAGAGGGTTGGTTCCCTCCATTGGGAATCAAAGTGATGTTTTTAGCAAATCTAAGAGTGGCCGCACCAAAGCTCATTGTCTGCCAGAGAGCTTAAGGTACCACACAAGGAAAGCCACAGTCAACTGTGATTCAGTTTCCACTTGGAAAATTCCCCTCTGCTTTGGGGTCTGTCACCTCCCTGTAACTTAATACCTTAGCAGAAACTGCACGTCTATTGCCCCCCTCCCGCGCCTTTCTGCACATTGGCTTCTCTCCCCCGAGAGCACGGCTACGGACAAAAATGCTTCCCCTTCTGGGTTTTGGTTGCTTAGGCGCGGTGGAGATGTTATCGTCATTGGCCTGGAGAAGGATTCCGGTGTCCAGCGGGGCCGCGTCATCGCCGTCTTAAAAGCCCGAGAGCTGACTCCACATGGGTAAGACTGAGGGGCAGCTCCTTTACGACCCAGGCAGCAGCCTGAGCACAGAAGGCCCCCACAGCCAGGTCCCACACCGTGGCCTTGCTGCCCTTCCATTCTCACACATAGTGCATCCACCAACGTGGCCGTAAGGCAAAGTGGGGACAAGATGGGGTCCCCCAGGCAGGCCCTAGGGGCTCCGCGCTGGCCATGGCTGCCTGTTTCTGGAGTACCCAGTGCACCTGTAGATCAAGTACCCTACCTAATGAATGCCTCCAGAGCCAGAGTTCAGCTGCAATTGAAATGCAGGTGCATCCAGGCGATTGATTCCCTGTTCTTCCTGCCAAGCAGGAAACCCTGCCCGAGGTGCCCATCTGCCCACATAGCACCCAATGGGGCCAGATGACACAGGCACACCTTGTCATCTCCAAGCCTGGGTCTCACCGCCTGCCCTTCCTGGGCTGAGGCATGGCGGTATACCCGTCTGTGGGTGGGTACCCCCAGGAGGCATGCCAGTGTCCTCTGCTACGGTGTACCGGGCAGGGTGGCCTGTCCAGGACATGGTCTACGTGGCTGGAGTGATGTGAGACTGGAGCCAGCTACAGCTCCACACCGTGTTTACTCCCCTCACTTTGACAACTGAGTCACACACAGTAAATCTCCCTTGTGAAAAGCCATCAATTCAAGTGTGTGTGTGTGTGTGTGTGTGTGTGTGTGTGTGTGTGTGTGTACACCTTCCACTTCGCAGTAGGCCTGTTTCCCTGCAGCATGTGTTATTCCTCATCCATGGGCAAGTGGGTTTTTATTTCATCTGGAGCATAAGAGGGTGGAGAAACCCCGGTCAGTGTGTGTTTCTCCCAGAGCAGGACCATGACCAAGGGAGCAACCATGGCAGTCCCACTCCCATGCCTGCCGGCTTTGAACCTTTGCAGTGAGTCCTGGGCCAGTGACCCATGCTCTGTAAGTGGTTCTGGAAGCAAGGTCTGGATGTGCTCCTGAGCTCTGGCGGAGCCCGTGGATGGCAGCCTGGAGCTGATGGAGTTGCCAGCTTGCAGGTTGGGCTTCTGGAGGAAATGGGTGTGCAGCACCCAGGTCATGGCCTTGGCACACCTGCCATTAGCGTCCTAACCTTTAGCTGCGGCTGCTTTTCCTATCCATCCCCTAAAGCCAGATTTTACCTTTTTCCTGCCATAGGGAGAAAGAGGCCCCAGAAGCCAGCCTAAAGGGGGGCCCTGGCAAGGCCATGCGGAGTCAGAGGCCTCTGGACATCCCAGTTTGCAGGAGCGCCTCGGCGCCGTGCAGGCCACACACACAGAGCCCAGAGGGAGGAAGGGCGGTTAGTACGTGCTCGGGGTGGGGTACCACCAGGGCAGGGAGGCCACCCTGTGGCCCAAAAGGAAACTTGCAGCGCACCCACCGATCCTGCAAAACTGTCCACAGTTTCAGAAAACGTATACAGTACTAACTTTGGGGCTGTAGGTTTCCCATGTAGTACATGATCCTGTGTTTCCTAATGAGAGAAGAAGCACAGTGAGCTTAGTGGCAAGGGAGTTGAGTTAAACTTGGTCATGAGCCATTCACAAGCAGACATTTGGGTCTAGGGTGTTTTCTAGACCCTTTGGGGACCGAGTCAAGGATGCCTGATCTGATTGCCTCCGTGGCCTTCCAGGGAGTCACACTCTCACAGAAGAAGCTCATGGACGTGAGCTCGTGCCCACAGCTCGGCTTTGCACTTTGTAAAGCCTAAGCTCATAGGCGGGGCCCCCAGGAGAAGTGGCGCACCTGCGTCCACCTGGGAGAGGACTGGCATGCAGACACATTCCCCTCCCCTTAGCCAGCTCTGCCTTCCTCAGATGGCACAGGGTGGGGGTCCCGGCCCCACCCAAGTGGGACCCCTGTGAGTTTCCTCAGACCCCTTTTCTCTGCAGGGTGCTGGTGGACGCTGCTGTGGTGGCAAAGGACACGGTGGTGTGCAGCTTTGAAAACGAAAACACAGAGTGGTGCCTGGCTGTCTGGAGGGGCTGGGGCGCCAGGGAGTTTGACATTTTCTACCAGTCCTATGAGGAGCTAGGCCGGCTGGAGGCTTGCACACGCAAGAGAAGGTAATTCCTGTGGAATGACAGTCACACGTGCAGAGCTGGCTGGTACTGGGCTGCAGCCTGACCCCTCTGCCATCAGCCTCTAGTTCTCCAAGGCCCTAGAAGACAGACGGAGTTCACCCCTGAACTCCTCGCTGCTAAGAAGTGCTGAGAAGTGACCCGCCTGGTGGTGGTGGTTCCAGGGTTCTCCAGTTCTCTGGAATAGAGTTATCTGAATACCCCATACCCCGACTGCTGATTTTACAGCCCCAAGGAAGACAGTGGGATCTGGCTGGGAGGGGCCTCCTCTGGCCTCCTCCATCAGTCTCCAGGAGCAAGGGTGGAGGATCTTATTCTGAGCTGGCTCAAACAAAGAGGGGCTAGGCCTTCCTGCCATCCCCAGGTCTCAGATGGAATTACACTAGGGGCCCTCTGTTGGGAAGCAGTTGAGGTAGAGCAGGAGGTGGGGGCTGTGACCCCTGCCCTTTCCCCCCTGGAGATCCCAGGCTCTCAGCACATTTCACAAGCTCCTGAGGCCCCCAGGCCTGCGCCGGCCTGGGCAAGCCAAGATCAGGTGTCTCTGTGTTCGGGAAGGTCTCTGTGTGGGAAAGCCCTCAGAGGACCCTGGGTGAGGAGTGCTGCCCCCATCCAGAGAATGAATGAGTTCCTTTAAGTTCACAGCCAGAAAGCCCAGGGTTCCATAGTGCAAGAGCACCAGCTCAGCCTTTACATTCTTCTCCAGCGACAAAAGGAAGGAGAAACTCAATCAGCAGGACTTGAGAAAGGGCTTTGTGTTTATAGCTTTGTGAAGTAAATTTGGACGCAGCTGGAGCACAAACCCTGTTTGTTTGCACATAATAATCTTGTTTATCACTTTAAAATCTTCAGTAATATCTCAGCGGTCAGGCTTCTGGTTGTGAAATCAGATTGTATGGGATTTATACCAAATTATGTATGTGCTAAACATTCACTCCACACATGTACAGCAGAGTACGAAAAGAAAAACTGTCAACAGGATTTATGGATACAACAGCAAACATGTTATAAATTATGTGCATGCATGCATTATCCTCAGGCACACATATAGGCCCACACATGTGCAAACAGAGCCACTTTTTTGTCAGGAGTTACCATTTGGGCTCCTTCAGTCAGAATGCAAGTTTGAGTGAGAGATTATACTCCAGCTGAAGTTTGTTGACCCTTTTCTAAAATTATAAAGATCAAACTGTGTATTTGCTGGAGATGCAGGGAGATGAGACTCTTGTAACCTGAAAATAAACAGATTCTTTCAAGAATGAAGCTGTGGCCTCTGTCTTTCGAGCGCTTAGGACCACAGCACAGGCTCAGCCCCTGCCAGACCCACTCGCTGCCTGGGAGTAACGGGCAGCCCCTCCTCGCCCACTGTGCCTGAGGTTGTCCCTGAGCAGCTTCCATGGGTGGAGACGCTGCTCTGTCAGTCACAGGCCTGGAAAAAACAACTCCTCCCACTTTTTTTTTTTTTTTTTAACCAGTCTGGGCACTAAGTCCCAGGGGCCTGAGGGTCTGTGCTTACTGCCCACCTCCCTGCCATTCTCTCACCCTTGTCCCACAGCAGGGCCGCAGGGGGCCAATTCTCCCTTTCCTCTCATTCCAGTGCACCACAGCTGCCCAGTTCACCCCCAAGTGCAAACCAGATTCTGTCTGCCCCATGTCCCAGGCTTGTGCTTGACATCGCCTGAGGCCAGACTGCTTTGCAGGCACCAAACTCACCCTCTTCTACTCCAGGAAAAGCCCAGCCCCAGGCCTCACAGAGCCAGGGGAAGGGATCTCTTCACACCACACTTAGAAATCGTATGGGCCTGCGGTCCCAGCTACCCAGGAGCCAAGGCAGGAGGATCCACTGAGCCCAGGAGCTGGAGGTTGCAGTGAGCTATGATCACACCAGCTTTCTAGCCTGGGTGACACAGCAAGACCCAACTCTTTAAAAAAAAAAATCATACCGGAAATGACTAAGGAACTCGACTCCGTGAAACTGAAACTTGCATGGAAAAATTAGTCCAAAGCCTAAAAGTAGACTATCAACTGAGAAAAAGAAAATATTTGCAACACAAATGAGAGACCAAGAGCTCACTTACCTTTATTAGAGAGATCATAGTATCAATAAGAAACAGAAAACCCAAAAGGCAAACAGGTTAAAGGCATGGGCAGCAATTGAATTACAAAGAAACAGACCCTTAAACATCAATGCTTGACCTCACCCGATAGCAAGAAAACAGCCCTGAAGACTTGAAGACAACAGTAAAATGTCACTTGCCACCCTCAGATTGGCAGAAATTAACCAGCCAGCAACTCCTTCTTGAACACCTACTGTCAGACACTGTCACCGAACACACAGACAAAAATCTTTGTGGGGTTTTTTTGTGTGTTTGTTTTTCTTTTTGAGACAGTCTTGCTCTGTCACCCAGGCTGGATTGCAATGACACCATGGTCTCAGCTCACCGCAACCTCTGCCTCCCAGGTTCGACTGATTCTCCTGCCTCAGCTTCCCAAGTAGCCGGGACTACGGGCACGTGCCAGCACACGCGGCTAATCTTTACCATGTTGGCCAGGCTGGTCTTGAACTCCTGACCTCAGGTGATCCTCCCGTCTCGGCCTCCCAAAGTGTTGGGATTACAGGTGTGAGCCACCACGCCCGGCCGAATCTCTGCTTCTAGGAGCTCACTCCTCATGGGGGAGTTGACGATAAGCACGCAAACAAGTGAGGTAGTAAACAGTTAGCTGGACCACCCAGCTGGGGAACTGGTAGCTTGGCCTAGGGCTGTTACATTTAACTGAGGCTGGGAGGCTTGCACCCTGCACCGGAAGGTACAATGTGAGACTGAAAACTGAGGGCACTAAGTGCAAGACCTAACACGTGCAAAGGCCCTGTTGTGGGATCAGGCCACTGTGGGAGGGACAGGAAAGCCTGGCGTGGCTGAAGTCTTGAAGGAGGGGAGGAAGCACAGCCCTGATCACACAGAATTGCAAGTGTGGGTCCCCGCGGAAGCTCCTGGCAGTTTTAAGCAGGATTATTAGATGATGTAACCATCTTTACAAATCACTTTGCTGAATGGAGGATGGATGAACAAGGAGGTAGTTGGAAGTTGGGGCTACCCCTTGGAGGGCATTTTGGCCTTATCTACCCAAGTTTCAAATGCACATACCCTCTGACCCAGCAGTCCCACTTAAGTATTTGGTCCTGAAATATTTATAAAGGGGCCCAGAGATACAGAACAAGGACGTTGATTGTAGCATCTCCTAGAATATGGCCCCAAACAGGAAGCAACCGAAACCTCTATCAGTAGGGAAGTCATAAAATTCCTGCACATACAACAATGCGGTACTCTGCAGCCTGTCAAAGAGGCAGGCAGCGCTAACTGTGCTGGTCTGGAATGTTCTCCAAGATATAATAAATGCATTTTTTTTTTGAAAGCAGCTTGCAGTGCAGTGTGTATTGAGTTACCATGTGTGTAAAAAAACATTGTGGAGTTCCGCGTGTATGCTCAGGGAAAATATCCCACAGGACACCCACAGACGTGGCAGACACTGGTTGCCTCTTTGGGGGAGAACTGAGGGCTGACATAGAGGAGTGAACCTTTTATTCTGATTGTACACCTTCCTCTCTGCACCCTGAATTATGTGCATGCCTTATGATGGAGGTAGTTAGGCTGTGAAGGGCCTCTACCCTGAGTCCTACAGGTGCCTCTTGGCCTTGGTCTCCAGAGGTAGTGGGGTGTCCTCGTTTGTCCCCTCTCCTCTGTGGGTGTCTGACTCCATGAAGCACAGGTCCTGGGGAAGGGCTGGGCCCCCTAACAATCCTATCCATCTGACTCCATGCTCCTGGCTGAACCAGAACCTCCCTGGCTGTCTCTGGGATACAGGCACGGAGCCCCAGCCAAGGCGGGTGGATCACGAGGTCAGGACTTCGAGACCAGCCTGGCCAACATGGGGAAACCCCACATCTACTAAAAATACCAAATTAGCTGGGCATGGGGGTGTGTGCCTGTAGTCCCAGTTACTCAGGAGGCTGAGGCAGGAGAATCGCTTGAACCTGGGAGCAGTGGTTGCAATGAGCCAAGATTGCACCACTGCACTTCAGCCTGGGCAACAGAGCAAGACCGTCTCAAAAAAATAAAAAGTTGCAATGATACCAATACAGTTACTAACAAGCATGTACATTGTAGTACTGATGGAAAAGGTTAGAGCTCATCATACATGTATATATGCATGCATATCTCCATCTTGGAAGGATGTAGGAGCTGTCGCTGTGGGGGCCACACTGATGACCAGCTAGAAGGAGGTCCAACAGGGAGGGACCCACAGATGCGGGGCAGCCGTCTGTCCTCAGACAGTGAACTGCCTGCACACACCCACCCCTCCCAGCCTAGGAAAGACCCTCAAACCGGCTGGTCTAGCACCTGCTAACAAGATACGCTTCCGTGGTACTAGTGAAGCAAGCCACAAAAGCATAACTTTTTTCTTTTTTTGAGACGGAGTCTCTCTCTGTCGCCCAGGCTGGAGTGCGGTGGTGTAATCTTGGCTCACTGCAATCTCCATCTCCCCGGTTCAAGCAGTTCTGTCTCAGCCTCCCGAGTAGCTGGGATTACAGGTGCCCATCACCACGCCTGGCTAATTTTTGTATTTTTAGTAGCGACGGGGTTTTACCATCTTGACCAGGCTGGTCTTGAACTCCTGACCTTGTGATCCACCTGCCTCGGCCTCCCAAAGTGCTGAGATTACAGGCCTGAGCCACCGCACCCCGCTGGAAGTATATCTTGTTAGCATGTATATGTGCCACCAGCATATCATAAGAGTGAGGCAAATGACACCTTCGCTTCCGGAGGTAGACAGCCTGCAAACAAACACAAAGCTTCATGAAAACCTTGAGCTTCTAACATCCTATGGATGCACACATACACATATGTGCAGATACATACACATGACACACATGCATGCACACACATATAAGGGAACTCGTCACTCAGGAAGGACAAAGCCTAATGCCTGAGCTCATGTTATGTATAAAAGTTTTATTTTTGGTGCCACAAAGAGAAATTAGTACTGGGGCAAAGGATCTCTCGGCAAAGCAATTCTTTTTACTGCCTGCAGAAGGGGTAGTCCCACTAGCAATTTTGTCATAAGAGTACAGCAAACAAAGGAAAGCAGACATATTTATTTCCTACACATTTGGGGTTGTCCTTACTGCTGTGTCTGATCTCCATTGGCTGGAGCCAGACCTCACAATCTAAACTAAAACCCGATTGGCTAATAACTTGAAACTTTTCTAAACAGGTAAAAACAATGGAGAGCCAAAAAAAAAAAAAAAAAGGAAGTCTAAATAAGGAAGGGGCATAGGCTGCGAGCTGGGACATGCCTGTGAGCACGTCCAGCGCACAGATATCTTGGTTAAAGTACGAGGACATAGAATGTACTACGTGCCTGTGGGCATGTCTAACAGACATGCTACATAGGATAGGGCTTCTAGCAAAAAGCAAGAAGGTTTTTGAAGAAAGGGTTTAAAACAAACTATTATTTCTAACACGAGTTTTTCTTAAGAAAGGGAACTTTGAAGAGGAACTTTTCTACTTCGCACAGCTCAGGTTCCAGTCACTTTGGGGGGAACAGTTGGGAGCACTGCCCCAAACGAACCGTCGACATCCTGGCCCCTGTGTCCTCAGCTCTTATCTGTCACACTCTGAGGCCTTGTCTCTTTTCCGGGGGTCTGGAATGGTCGCTGCAACCCTAGGAAGGCTCAGAACCCCTGGGAAGAGCTATGAGCACCGGCAGGAAGACGGAGAGTGGGGTGAGGAGGGGAGGTGGGAAACAGGCTTCAGCACTGGGGTCAGTTCGAGAGAGAGCAGAGTGTTTCATTGTGTAACCGACACAGCACTTTACACGTGTTTTGACTGTTTGAGTGTTCGAAGCGCTAGAGAGTGTCTAACATTTTAGACTTTACATATTTACAAGTGGGATCCAATAAGAATGTTAAATCAGTGTTTCACTGGAGGAATTGCCAAAACTCAGGAGTTGTATGTTAGATGTAGAAGTGGTGTGTTATCATCTGGAAAGGGTTGATGGTTTCATGTTTAACAGATTCCTGAGCCTGATAAGGCGGGTATCAACCATGCAGTCATTCTTAGAGTACTGCTCAGGCAGTAGTGCGTGAGGCTAGCAGCATCCTTGCAGCCTGGCATCCAGCCTGGCTCCCAGGAAACGCTCATGTGGTTGAAGGCAGAGGGAGTTGGCCATGAAGACACTTCAGGTTTGCTGGCCGAAAGTTCTGGGATGACTGACTCCATTTCTGTGATATAAGGGCAGAAAGATCTGGAAGAGAGTGACATCCATTTCCCAAGGGCACCTTCAGCCTACGCCAGGCTAGAACCCAGGGAACCCAGAGAACCTAGGGGAGGTGTGAGCAATGGAAGAAAGATCAGCACAGGGGCCTCACCAGGCACACTGTGTCACTCAGCAGTGGGACAGGGCCAACCCTCAGGGAGTGGGACATATTAGCTGTGCTCTGGGATGCTGGGAACAATGGCCCTACAGCATCCCACAAGTCTCAAGCGCTAGGGTTCATCCCCGGAGGCTGCAGATCAAAGACCCCGACCAGAAGCCCACAGCTCACAGCATGGCAGCCCATTGTTTGTCACTAGGAGATCTTGCGCCTCTCTGGGGTGACGGTGGCAGGGAGGAAAGCCATCTCTGACATTGCTGTGGTTCACATCTCTGTTACATCTCTTTTGCCAACAGGAAGCTTGACCTCTGGAAATTCCCCTTCAGTTGCCGTAGGCCCCCTCCCCATTCTGCAAACCCCTTTCCCAGGCATGGGGATGCCGGCTCAGAATTACTTCTCCTGCTTAGCAACAGGAGGCTATGTTCTGGAGGCTGGAAGTCCAGGGTCAAGGTGTCGGCAGGGTTGGTTTCTCTGGTGACCTCTCCCCTTGGCTTGGGGATGACCACCCTTCTCGCTGTGTCCTCACATGGTCGTCCCTCTGTGCGTGTCTATGTCCTAATCTCCTCTTCTTATAAGGACACCAGTCCTACTGCATTAGGGCCTACCCTAATCGCCTCTTTAAAGCCTCTGTCTCCAAATACAGTCACACTCGGAGGTGCTGGGGGTTAAGACTTCAACACATGAATTTCAGGGGACCCAGTTGAGCCTATAATACCTTTTGTGTGCTGAAAGCTGTATGGGGGGTTCCATGGAGCATAAAGGCCAGCCAGAGAGCATGCCTAAGGGTGAACGGAGGCTCTGGGAGGAGGATGGTAAAAGGCAAGGAAAGGCAACCACAATACACTAAGTGAAACAGGGAGGCCTGGGGATCATGTTTATTCAAAAACTGTGGAGTACTGTGTAAATGTATAAATGAAAAGGCAGGAAGGACATGGACCAGCGGTGGTTACTCCTGGCTGCTGGGATGGCCCCTAACTTTTATTCCTTTCTTTTAAATTGTTTATATGTAGAATTCCTTTTGCAATAAGAAAAAAAGTCAAAGTTACGAAATTATTCTTTTTTTAGACAGGGTCTCACTCTGCCGTCCAGGCTGGAGTGCAGTGGTGTGATCTCGGCTCACTGCAGCCTTGATTCTGGGCTGAGGTGATTCTCCCACCTCAGCCTCCTGAGTAGCTGGGACTGCAGGTGCACACCAATAGGCCTGATTAAATTTTTTCTATTTTTGGTAAAGACAGGGTTTCACTCTGTTGTCCAGGTTAGTCTCAAATTTCTGGGCTCAGGGGATCTTTCCACCTCATCCTCTCATCGTGCTGGAATTACAGGTGTGAGCCACCGTACCCAACTAAAATATTCATTCTTTATTACTATAAAATTACTATGGAACCAAAGAGTGCACATCCATGCTGTGATTGGTCCCCTTTGGGACTCCAAGCTTCCTGTCATCAACACCAAAAAGGCACTACTGTCAGTTATGCAGTTCCCAGAATCCAGAAACAACCCGTTTGTCCAAGTGGTACGCAACTGCCTTGCTCCTCCAAGGCTGGACAGGAATCTGGTTTTCCCGAGGGTGTGGGACAGAGGGCCTTCTGCAGTGTTGTCACTTCTAACTGTCTTGGACGAGGGGTTCGAGGGGGGTGCTCCCACCCAATCACCGCTGGCTCTCGAAGGCCTAAAGCATGGGTTCCTGGTTTCAGAAGGACCACAAGGTACTGACGTACCTAGTATACCCAGCCTCTAAACCCCCTCCTGGAGTGGAGTTTCTGAATGAGAGGGAGGCTGGGTGCTGGGAGTGCCCACCCTCTGATGAGCACAGCTGGTGTTGTCTCCCAGGATGGGGAGGGGCAGTGGCTTCTCTCAGCCCTGGGGGCTGGCCTGGAAGCTGGGCCTCCAGTGCCCTCATTGTTTCTATGGAAAGTTGAGTTTCGGATCATTGCCATCTGGAAGCCCCCTCTCCCTCTGCCATTTACCAAGGACTAAGGGACAGGGTCCAGGATTCTCAGCCACCCCTCCCCCACACCAGTGTCTGTCTCCTTCCCAACTGGGCACTTCCAGAGGCTGGATAAATTCTGGTGGCCCAGTGCATTCTGCTGGTTCTGCTGCCTGGACTTACAGCTGTCATCAAAATTCCCCTTGACATGCGTCCCCACATACTCCTCAGCTCCCGACATCTGAGTCCAGTCCCTTTGCCCAGAGATGCCATGAGACCTGGGATTCACCAGCCCTCCAGAGCCTCAGCCGGCCAGTGGGACCAGAGCAGTCTCAGGCTGTGCTGAGGACTCCGTCCCAAGAAGTCTGGGCCGGCTCCACCAGTGTTCCACCACCGTCCTCTTGCCGTGTCCCGGAAAATGAACACCTTTCGCGGGATCAATGCACAGCAGGCCACTGTGGCCAAGACCTGGGGCCTCCTGCCCACTCAGCTCCATCTGGGGTGTGGCGTATCCTTCACTGCAACCCCCGCCTCAGCCACTACTGTGCAGCTGTCTGATCCTCAGCTTTCTCATCTGTAAAACCAAGGAATTAAACAAAGGACCTGCATCCAGGACTTAGCACAGCGGGATGCTCAGCAAGACTCTCAGGTGCCAGTCACCCACTTCCCTAGTTCCTGCTGCAGCCCGTCGTCTCCCACAGCCCCCAAGTGCTGTGCATCAGCGGCCCCACCATTTAATCGCATGCTTGACCACACAGAGGCCGGGAGAGCGAGGATTTGCTGTTGCTCAGCTGGGAGCCAGCTCAGAAACCAGTTTCTACAGACTTCGATAGTGACTGCCATTTTGGATCCTGCATCATCCATCCCTCCCGGGCTCCGGCTTGGCCCCCTCACTGGTGTCATCCAGGAGCTGCCCAGTCCTGGTCTCACTGGTATGGGTGTGGCAGGCTGTGCATGCGTACAATCTGCAGAAGGTGCTTATTCTGAACACTCTGGAGAGCCTGTCTGGCCCCTGTCCTCCAAGCACACAGCGACCCCTATGCAGATCCTAAAAGGCCCTGCAATGCGGTGGTGGCTTCCAGCACATGAGCACCAGGAGCTGACGTCTTCCCTTCCTCCCGAGTGGCCTCTGGGATGTGCCGTGTGCTGTGTGCCAGGTGACATCTCTCCCACCCCAACCCAGTCCTCCATCTCCAAATCCAGCCAAGGCAGCCATGCCAACCCTGCCCTCCAAGCAGCACAACCACTACCCAGGTCTGGAGACACAGGAGAACGGAAGGGAGGAAGGGGATGGGGGCAGGGGGAAGCTTTAGCCGACAATGAGGTGGAAGGAACTAGAAAACACCTCCACCTCTGAAATAGCAGCATCAGGTCACCGAAGCCTCATATCCAGTGCGGCGGGAGAAGTGGAAGTGAATGAACTCTTTATCTGGACTTTCTTTATCAAAACGGTTTAAATTGGATCCAAGGCACACTAGGTGTTTCTGCCCTCGGTGCAAGGTTTCTGCTCCTCAGTGGAGCCTTGGAGCAGACAATGGCTGGAGCCCAGCCTGCCCATCAGTGGGGCCCACTGGGCGGGGACCCGGAGCCTGCACAAGGCCAAGGCGATCTCAGGAATCAGGGCTGGACCCCTTCCAGCTACTAGTGTGCCCACCCCAGAGGCCCCTGTCCTTTGAGCTTCCCATTATTGGTTTCCTTTTCATTCACTTTTATGTTCAGAGGTCGGACCTGAGAGAACAGAGAAACGCTGGGTAGTGCAATTTGATGCGGGGCAGCCGGGGTCAGGGTCAGAAAACGGGGCCCACACTCCCTCCAGCACCTCCTGGCTGGGTGACCCACAGCCGCCTCCTCTCTCCCGGGATCTGCGGCTCCTCCACGCCCTGCCTCCTTGGTTGTGATGAAGAACCAATGGCTACATTCCACAAACTACCAGATTCCATCGCAATGGAGGCCATGGGGGCCTCCAGACAGAAGAGCCCAAGACCCCTGAGTACAAGGAGGGGCAGCTGGGAATTGGGCCTCTGCTGGGCCCTGGAAACCTCAAAAGCCAAAGACCCAGGGCTTTGCCCCAAACCTCCCCCTCAAGGCCACACTGAGGACTAAAGGAATGGCCAGAGCTCAGCCCCAGGAGGCTTTTCCTTAATGTGATGAGCGTGGGATTTGGAAACACAGGCCCAGGTTCAAATCCTGCCTCTGCCAATTGCCAGCTGCCAGACCCAGCGCAAGTTTCTACACCTCTTAGATCCCTGTGTCCTCACTGACAGAGATGGAAAACTACACAGGGATGGCGTTCTGGAACAGCAAGCGGTACGGGTGTATGCGTAGACAGATCCCCACTGCGGAGAGGACGCACCAGGGACAATGCTGCAGCCCACCCTGGCTCCTGGAGTACAGGTCAGCTGCATAAGGCCTCCAGTCTTTGCTGTCAGCACTCCTTGGGGACATCCATGCCTCCTCCCTAAGCCCACCCTCCTGACCTTGGCATGCTCACGGCCAGTGCTACGTCTTTCCTGCTGTCTACTGCTGTTCCAGTCAGGGAGGAGACCCTGAACCTCAGGCTTGGCCTTAAAAGTTCTCTTCAGCTGCACACAACTGCCCCCAGCACAGGGACAGGGACAGGAACCAACAGCGAGGGGCCTGGCATTTCCCAAGCAACTAGGACCTGCAGAGGAACTCCCATCGCTCAAGGTAGGGCATCTGCTCCTCCCAGTCCTCAGGGAGGGATTGCACCAAGGTCAGGGGCTGGGCTGAGATGACTTCCTTACTTGCTAAAGGGAGACAGGCAGGTGGACACTGGAGGGGGGAACGTGAGGGTCTGGGTGCAGAGGCTTCCTTGTCGTCCCAGAAAATGTGGCACTCCTCATTGCAGCCTCTCTCCCAAAAACCAACCCTCCCTGGTCACCACTAACTTCCAGGTAGTGACTGAGAGGGGGAAGAGGGGCCCTTGGGCAAAGCTGGGGGCTGGGCCCTCTTTCTCCCACAGCAGAGAGAAAGAACTCGGCAAACCATAGTGGCTATCAGCTGGGGGCTTGGACAAAAAGGTCTGCTGTTTGCCAAAATGTAGCCGCTCCTCTCCCTCACTGAAGCCCAGGAGAGGAGGGAGCCGTGCCAGCCTCTCCAGCACATTCCTCAGGGCACCTGCCCCCATTCAACCCTCTGGCGGGAGCAGTTCCCACGCCCGCCGCCAGGGGGAGCCCCGCTCCGAGCAGCCAGACCCTGTCCTCCCTCTGGCTCTGCCTGGCCCCACAGTGACAGGGGACCAGCCAGCTGAGAAATGGCTGCCCCTGGGCTCCTGGGCTCTCTGAAAAGAGTTTGTGGCCTTGATGAGTTTACTTTACCAAGTATTCCCAAGTATGATGCCTTCTGGGGAGAAAGGAACCCTTGTGGCGGGTGTGGACGAATGTAAATACAGACACCCCAGCGCGGGCAGGCAGAGGCCCAGAGGAGCGGGCCTGCCTGGGGGCCGGCTGCGGGGCGGCTTTCTTCTCCAGACGTTCTAGTTGGCATCTTGTATTTCTTGTGCAATAGAAATTTTTTTTCAATGTAACTTGGCTTTTTTGCATGTGCTGCAGGCTTATGAATAGTCTGGTCTCTGTGTGCTTGCACGTGTGTTTGTGTATGCACGTGTGCGTTTGCATGTGTGTTGTGTATATGTGTTTGTGTGTGTTTTATATGTGTGTGTGTGTGTGTGTTGTGTATATGTGTGTGGGGGTTTTGTATGTGTGTGTGTTTGTGTGTGTGTTTTTGTGCATATGTATGTGTGTGTTTGTGTGTGTGTTTTTATATGTATGTATGTGTGTGTGTTTGTGTGTGTTGTATATATGTGTGGGGGGGTTTTGTATGTATGTGTGTGTTTGTGTGTGTCTGTGTACGTGTATGTGTGCACACACACATACTTTAATGTCCCCAGCGTGTGGCCGCATAGCCAAGTGTAGGCCTGGTCTGTGTCCACACTAGGGAATTTCGGAGGTCTGCAGCCCAGGGGCACATTGGGAATAGGGGAAAGAGTAGAAAAGAGTAGGAAATCCGGAGAATATTTTTTCCTGAGAGAGTCTTTTGACAAAAGCAGCTTCTACAGCTACAATGGTCCCACAGCTCACAGCTGGGACCTACTAACCCTTGTGCTGTTCTCAGCAAAACTCCTCAGAACTCAGCCACGAAAGGCAAGCCTGCAGCTCACACTCGTGTCAGCCACGCAGAACCTGTATTCCACCAAGAACTCATTTGTATTAGCCTGCCCTTGATACAAATAGGGCAGAGGATGGCACAGGTTCTGTCCCAAGGCCCCTAAACTGCAGCCACAAAGGGGACACCATCCACAAAGGAAGCTTTGGGTCCCCAGGGGGCTCTCAGGACCCCTCCACTGCTTGGCTCCAAGGTGAGGCTCTGCCTGGCTCCCCTCATTCCAGAACCACAACTCACAAGCCAAGAAACACAAGACCAAAAGCCACATGAACAGTCACGGATAGTGAGGGAGGCGGGCCAGGCCCCTGGGGAAGCCTGGGGCACTCCATCAAACTGAGTGGCCCTGTGGACTCCAGTTAACCCTGAGCTTGCCCCTTTCACCCAGCCATGGTGAAAAGGCAAAGATGGAGGGGCCTCCCCCATGCCTGGGTGGCCCAGCTCACTACTGGAGGACCTGCCCAGCAGCTGTTAGGAAGAGAAGAAGGCACTGGAAGGGCCTGGTCAAGGCTGTCTGTGCAGCTGGACCGTGGCTGGGGCAGAGTGGGAAGGAAAGCCAGGAGGGTGGCATGTCCGATTATGTTTTCCAAAGATGACCACAATAGTACTTCCCATCCTGTCACCCCTCCCATCAAGAAGTGGAGTCTATGTCTCTTTCCTTTGTATCTGGGGGGCTTGTAACTTGCTTGTTACCACTAGAATGCGGTGAAAATGATGCAGCATGACTTCCAAAGCTCAATGGGAAAAGGCAATGAAGCAGACACTCACCTCTGGAGCCCTGAGCCTGCAGGCAAGAAGTCTGACTGTGATTGAGGCCGCCATGCTGTGAGGAAGACCAAGCCACATGCAGAGGCCATGTGTTGTGGCTGACAGCCTGCCTGAGGTCCCACCAACAGCCAGCATCATATGGGGGAAGCATGAGAGATGGCATCTTCAGATGTTTCCAGCTGTTGGATCCCTCTCAGCTGTGGAGTCTTTGCAGTCGAGGCTTCAGACTTCACAGGATGGAAGCAAGTCGGCCCTGCTGTGCTCTTTCCAACTTCCAGACCCGCAGAGCCTCGAGCATGGGAAGATGGCTGTGGTATGCTGCTAAGTTTTGGGGTGCTCTGTTAGAAAACAGCAGTCACTGGAACAGACCGTCCAGGGAGAGATTCAGAAAATGGTGCCAGCCAACCTTCTGCTCTTTTCACTTTCACAGATGCTGCCGGGACCCAGGAGGCCACAGGTCTTTTTGAAGAGCCGCCCCGTCTTAAGCAGGTAGACTCAGGCTCAGGGGATGTGAGAGTTGCCTCTGACAGGGCAGCCCCCTCTGCCTGGGGCACAGGGAACAAAATATAGCAGCTCGTGCCAGGCAGAGCTGGCTTCTTCTTCCCAGGCCTGAGGAAGGTGCTGGTGGCCGAGACTGACCGTCTATGCTGGCTGAGCTCTGAGGTGAATTGGCCAGGCCTGCTGGCGTTTCCAGGTCTGCTGGATGAATGGGGCCTCCAGAGTCATGGGCGGCTATAGCACCAGCTCCTTTCCAGGCCCAAGCGCAAACCACTGCTGCTGTGGCCTAGCGACCTTAGAGAGGAGACACACCTTGCATTTGCCATTTGTTTCTAGCCGGAGCTCTGCACTCCTCTCCATCAGCTGCTCTGACTCATCAGGAGTGGACAAAGGAACAGAAGATTCCAGGAAAAGGGAAAGAGACTGCAGGCAGGTCCTGTGGCTGTGGAAGTGGGTCTGGGGTGGCCACGACAAGGCTCCCAGCTCCAGGGGCCCAAGTGGCCAGCAGCAGCCAGGCCACAGGCGGTCAGCAGCAGCTGTCATTGCCCATCAGACTATCTGTTTCCAAGGAACAGGCCCCAGGAAGCCGCAACACAGATGCCTTTATTCTCCTCGCTGAGATGCCAGCCAGGGACTAAAGAGCAGGAGAGAGGCCCCCGAGGTGTGGGTTTGCCTCCCAGAATGTGCAGCCGGAAATGACCTTGACCTTCTCCCATCCCCATTGTGCACACGGGAAACAAAGGCTCAGGGAAGCGGCCGACCCAAAATGTGTCGTTGCCAGGGCAACCCAGCCACAGAGCTCGCAAGCCTGGGAAAAAGTTGTTGTTCGTCGCGGGGTGGATGTTTGTCTTGTTTTGATTTTTCAAAAGCCTGAACCAAATCAGCTTTTTAACATGCTGCTCCAGGACACAGTGCTACTTGCAGACAGCCTGAAGAGCAGACGCAGGCAAAGCTGATGGTGTTCAGACACCCTCACAAAACATCCCTGCAGGCCTCCTCCCTCACTTCTCGGCAGACCGCCCTGTCCCGTTTGTACCCGAGACCCGAGGGTCAGGCCAATCCCTATCCATTTCCCTCAATCGGCAGCTTTCATGTAGGAATGAAGTTAAAATATCCAAGTTCACTGTCCGCAATATGATGCAGTTGCCCTATTTTCTCTTCCCTGAAAAGTTAGGAAACTTTGACATTAAGGAGGTTGTTCATCAGGATTTCACATTGTCACACGAGTTTAATTACTGTCCCATCAGAACAAAAGGCAGTGCTGATCCAGCCATGTGTGGCATGACTCCAGACTTCTTGGTGAGGAATGGAGATCCTTATGGCAGAATTCGAGCTTCCCTTGTTGCAAGAGAAAGCAAATTCACCTTCCGGAGAGGCCTTCTAGCATCAGCCCTGGCTGGAGGCTCTGTCCATTTAGCTCCTAAGAATCTCACGTGGGCATTGCGTAAGATGAGCAGGGACCACAACCTTCCCCTAACTCCCCAATCTCCATTGTGGGGTCCAGACCTAGGCAGCTCCCAGGCCCTAATTCAGCTTCACAGGGCAGCAGTGCCCTCTTGAAGCCCTGCTGCTCCACCCAGGATGGCCTCCAAATCCCCCTGTGCCTGCCCCTTCTCTTAGGCACCTCCAGTCTGAAGGACGGTGGGGCAGATCACCAGCGTGCACCTGCAGGAGGACTCAGCGAGAGGAGGGAGACAGGGCAGCCAGGCACTGCTGTGCTGTGCCCACCCTGCCTACTGGACTGGCCGAGGACAGACGATGGGGACCTGTGCTCAGGTTTTAAGAAGACAGAGATCATTCAAAGTGGACTGAGCCATCCTATATTGGTGCCAGAGTGGCAGTGGCTCTCGTATGTGGAGGAGCACACATGAGAACTCCCTGGAGCACTCTCAACTCTAGATCATGGCAGTCTCAGAGAGCCTTAGGAGGCAGGGGGTCTACAGAGCTGGTGGGGGACCCTCAGGGTCTATGATTGCTACTGTGACTGGGCCCCGTTTCCAAGCTGTGCCCAACAAGGCCAGGATGGCCTCTACCTCAAGCCTGCACCATGCCAGCTGGCCCCAGGGGGCTTCTGGGTGGAGCACCAGCTGGGTACACTGTGAGGATGAGACGGTATGAACTGCAAGATAGAGTGGTGGGAATAATACAAATTAATAAGCCATGAGGTGAGATCACCTCAAGGTGACTGGTGAGTGTAAGCTTTGGCTCCATGCTCCTGCCTCTAAGTTCTTTAAAAATGCAGAAAAGGTGTTTAAGAAAATAAGTTAATTCCTGGTAGTGCTGGGAAAAGGTGGTTGTAGCAGATTGCAATTTCCAAGATGGCGACAAGACCTTCTATCTCACGTAGCTTTTCTCCCAAAGGACTCAGATGCTCCACCTATCCAGAGTTGGGGTCTCTCCTTCCTCTTCTGGAACCCTGGTGGGCCAGTGACTATAGCAAAGGTGATGCCATGTGACTAGCTGGGTCAGAAAGGCTGATTCCATTTCTGCCTGACCCTCTGGGCAAGCTCGTTGTTGACACCCGGACTCCATACTGTGAGGAAGCCCAAGCCACATGAAGACGACACAGGTGGGTGTCACATCTGATGCCCGGATAAGCGTCACCCAACCACAGTCTGACTGCAGGCCCATGAGAGGAGGGCCTCAAAACAGGACCTCCCCAGCCAAACCCATCAACTCTCAGAGCCATGAGAAATGATAATAAAATGGTTGTTTTAAACCATTACCTTTGAGAGTGATTCATTACTCAGCAACAGATAACCAGAACAGAGATACTTTCAGTGGGCCAGAAATTATGCAGCAGCGGGATCAGTGAGAATGAGGAACCATAGCTCCACATTCTGGAAATGGTGGCTGCTTCCAGTTCAGTGGGAGCAGGTACAGGGGAGAAAACAGGGCTGCAAGTGACTGTTAGGTGCTAAGTGCCTGCATCCAGAAGACCACCCGCTGGTCCATCCCACCTGGCGACGCATTCCTGACTCTCACCTGCAATTGCTGAGGGTAAATAGATATATCACTTACAGATGTGTCAGCAGGAAACCTCCCCTTCTAAGATGAGCACTTAATGAAGACACTCCAAACAATTGAGGAGAACCCACTGAGAGTCACCAAACTCAACAGCTAAACCACCTAGAGAAAGTGAGTTCTCATTACAAATAAATGGAACTTTTAAAAGAAGTACATTGATAATCCCAGCACTTTGCGAGGTTGAGGCGGGTAGATCACTTGAGGCCAGGAATTCAAGACCAGCCTGGCCAACATAGTGAAACCCTGTCTCTACTAAAAATACAACATTTAGCCATGCATGGTTGCGACAGCTGTAATCTCAGCTACCCAGGAGGCTGAGGCATGAAAATCACTTGAACCTAGGGGGTGGAGGTTGCAGTGAGCTGAGATTGCACCACTGCACTCCAGCGTGGGTGACAGAGTGAGACCCTATCTACAAAAAAAAGAAGTCTATTAATATATTTAGAGAAATAAAGATCAGGCCACTGGAGAAAAAAAAAAAAGAACCAACTGAAGATCTTAACATGATTGTTAAAAGGAAAACTCAAAAAGTACAAGAAGAAAAGTGGAGGCCCCTGAAGAGCAAGTTTCTGGAGTTTGAAGCTAAAGTCCTGTTCAGAGCATAGCACAAAAGGGAAATGGCATGAAAACCATAAAGGAAATGTGAGGCTGCGTGGACGATAGATGCAGAAGTTGCCAAACATCTCATAGAAATTCCAGAAAGAGTGGGTTAGAATCAGAACACACCAAGAGAAACAGTAGACAAAAAGTATATTCAAACCTATTCCCCAAAGGCTTGAAAAGAGATAGAAAACTTGGATAGCTCAATTGCCAAAGATTTTGGATAGATAATGAAAGACTAAAGTAGAAGACTGAACATTTGTTTAAATGCCTGGGCCCAGCTATTTTTATAGACACTTTTTACTTAACCTTCAAAAATAGGTAATGATCGTGTTAGATAAACTGCTTTGGAGCACATAACAATCTAGAAAGTGAATTAACATATTTTTCAGGATACTATAAGGTTGATTCCAAAATGAAAGGAGAGCACACTAATGATCATCTATGCAAACATTTTAATATATTAGCAAATCAAATCAAGTAGCGTAGTAAAGGAATAACCCATTATAACCACGGAGCATTTCATCCCAGATAAGCAAGACTTGCTTGACAGTAAGACTCACTACGTTAGCTTACTAGAGTAGGAAAAGCTAAATGAGATGAACCTCTCAATAGATAGAGGAGGAGGAGGAGGAGGAGGAGAGAACTTTTTAGCTATTGTTTCCTTCACTTGACTAGGGCATTCTCTACAGACCCCCAGCAAAGATCCTACCTACTGATGAAGCCTCAGAAGCCTAGTTATTAAAGGCACCACTTTTTGCTCAACTGATGGTGAACATTTTGAAAGACTGATAATATCAAATGTCAGTGCCAAAGGAAGGTTAGGTAAACAGGAAAGTCATCTTATTGGGCAATTTGATTTAAAAAAAAAGAATGAAATTCTGTCACAGATCAGCCTGGAGGACAATACGCTAAGTGAAATGAGCCAGGCATAGAAAGACAAATACCACGCAGTCTTGCTCACATGTGGAAGCTAAAACAGTGGGTCTCATGGAAGCAGAGAACAGAAAAGTGGTTACCAGAGACTGGAAAGGGTAGGAGGAGAGGGAGGAGGGGGACAAGCTGGGTAACGGACACAAAATTACAGCTGGGTAAGAAGAGTAAGTCCTGGTGTTCTAGAGCAGCCGTCCCCAACCTTTTGCACCAGGGACTGGTTTTGTGGAAGACCGTTTTTCCACATCCCCCCAGGTTGGGGGATGGTTTTGGTATGATTCAAGCACATCACATTTATTTATTTATTTATTTTTATTTATTTATTTTCTTTTGAGATGGAGTTTTGCTCTTGTTGCCCAGGCTGGAGTGCAATAGCAGGAACTCAGCTCAACGCAACCTCCGCCTCCCAGGTTCAAGCAATTCTCCTGCCTCAGCCTCCCGAGTAGCTGGGACTACAGGCATGCGCCATGATGCCCAGGTAATTTTTTATGTTTTTAGTAGAGACAGGGTTTCTCCATGTTGGTCAGGCTGGTCTCAAACTCCCGACCTCAGGTGATCTGCCTGCCTGGGCCTCCCAGAGTGCTGGGATTACAGGCGTGAGCCACCGCACCCGGCTGCACATTACATTTGTTGTGCACTTTATTTCTGTTATTACATTGTAACACATGATGAAATAATGGTACAACTCTTCATAATGTAGAATCAGTGGGAGCACTGAGCTTGTTTTCCTGCGACTAGACTGTCCCATGTGGGACATGAGAGATGTCACTGTCATGAGAGATCTGTCACTGTGATGAGAGATCTGTCACTGTGCTGAGAGACAGTGACAGATCAGCAGGCAGTACATCCTAATAAGGAGCGTGCAAACTAGATCCCTTGCATGCAGGGTTCACAGTAGGCTTTGTGCTCCAATGAGAATCTAATGCCGCCACTGGTCTGACAGGAGGCGGAGCTTAGGTGGTAACGTGAGTGATGGGGAGCAGCTGTAAATACAGACGAAGCTTCCCTCGCTGGACTGCCTCTCACCTCCTGCTGTGCAGCCCGGTTCCTAACAGGCTTCTGACCAGGACCAGTCTGCGGCCGGGGGACTGGGGACCCCTGTTCTATAGTACTGTAGGATGACTACAGGTAACAATTTATTTATTATATATTTTCAAATGGCTAGAAGAATTTGAATGTTTCCAACACAAGGAAATGATAAGTATTTGAAGTGATAGATATACTAATTACCCAAATTTGATAACCACACATCATATACATGTATCAGAATATCACAACATACCCTGTAAATACACACAATTATTATGCGTCAATTGAAAATAATCAAAAAGGCCAGGTGCATTGGCTCACACCTGTAATCCCAGCACTTTGAGAGGCTGAGGCAGGCAGATCACTTGAGGCCAGGAGTTTGAAACCAGCCTGGCCGACATGGCAAAACTCTGTCTCTACTGAAAATACAAAAATTAGCTAGGCGTGAGGGTGGGTGCCTGTAATCCCAGCGACTCTGGAGGCTGAGGCGTGGGAATTGTTTAAACCCAGGAGGTGGAGGTTGCAGTGAGCTGAGATTGTACCATTGTAGTCCATCCTGGACAACAGAGTGAGACTCTATCTCAAAAAATAAAAATAAAAACAATGGTAATCAAAAATAAATAAGTTAGAATAGGACAAATAGAATTTTTACATTGGATCTAAAACTTTTAAACAGTTAAGAGGCAAAAAACCACAACGAGACACCACTTCACATGCTATAGGATGACTGTTATTATTATTTGAGACAGAGTCTTGCTTGGTCGCCAGGCTGGAGTGCAGTGGTACAGTCTGAGCTCACTGAAACCTCCTTCTCCAGGGTTCAAGCTATTCTCCTGCCTCAGCCTCCCGAGTACTTGGGACTACAGGTGCCCACCACCATGCCCAGCTAATTTTTGTATTTTTCATAGAGACGGGGTTTCACCACGTCAGCCAAGATGATCTCGATCTTTTGACCTCTTGATCCACCCACCTCGGCGTCCCAAAGTGCTGGGATTACAGGCATGAGCCACCGCACTCAGCCAACTATTATTTAAAAAAAAACATAAAGGGAAATAGGTGTTGGCAAGGATGTGGCGACCGTTGAGACCCTTGTCACTGCTGGCCAAATGTAAAATGATTCAGCCACTGAGAAAAACAGTATGGCGATTCTTCAGAAAGTTAAACATCAAATTACCACATGATCTGTCAATTCCACTTCTGGCTAAATACCCCAAGCAATATGCTTGTACACCCATGTTCATAGCAGCATTATTTGCAATCGTTAAAAGACGGAAACAACCCAAATGTCCATCAGCAGATAAATGGATACACAAATTGTGTTCTATCCACACAGTGGAGTATTATTCAGCCTTCAAAAAGAAATAAATATCGACATGCTGAAACATGGATGAACTTGACAACATCATGCTAAATGAAAAGACAATCAGAAAAGGAGTCAAACTGTGTGATCCCACTTCAGTGAGCTGTGTAGAGCAGTCAAATGTATAGTCAGAAAGTGGAATGGTGGTTGCCAGGGGCTGTGGGGAGGGAGAATGGGGAGTTTTTATTCAATGGATACAGAGTTTCTGCTTGAGATGATGAAGAAAGTTCTGGAAATGAATGGCTATGCAACACTGTGAATGCACTCATTGGGAATGACGGCCACAGTTAAACTGGTAGAATGTGTGTTGTGTATTTTACCATAATGAAAGAAGAATTTAAAGTTATAAAGCGTTCTTACATGTGTAAATAAATTTTTCTGGGAAACTAGGAGAAAGTCAAAACAAGACAATGTGGTTTTGCAACGCAGCATCCTCAGGGCCGCCAGTCTGACGGTCCGCAGACAGGCCCAGGTTCTCCTGGCTGCCACCCAGGCTGGCTGAGATTGAGGCCAAAGCCAGCTGAGGCAGAGGGGTCTCCAGGCCCTCCATGGAATGCTCTGGTCCCGGGTCCTTCATCCTAGGAGCCTCTTCACTGTGGGAGCAGTGGGCCTTCCACCAGCACCTTCTGTAGAGGGGGCTGGGCCTCCATCAATTCCCTGTGAAACCATGATTCTACCCTGTGACCGCCACAGCCTGCCAGCCACGTAGACCTAGGCCACCAATGGGCCTTCCTAAATGATATCTGTTGGCAGCCCAGTGAAATGCAAGAGCACGGGCTGAGGCATCAGACCCACATCCAAATCCTGCCCTGCCCTTCTTCTGTGCTGACTGACCTCAGCAGAGCCTCAGTATTCTCACCTGTGAAATGGGAAAGAGTATCTCACTGTGAAGGTTCCTAGGAAAACGTATATAAATCACCTGGCACAGAGGAGGTTTTTTCAATAAAATGCTAGTTATTTGCTCGTGTTGGTTCATAAGTCATGTGAATTTAATTTCAGAAGTGAAACCCAGGAGTTCTTCCTTCCCAGTTAGCCTCCATCCCTGCTGCATCTAATGGAGAACCTTCCACGTGGTAGTGAGAGCTGAGCCCTGGGAACGTAAGGAGCCATCTCTGAAATTGCGGGGAGCTGGGGGTTTTGCAATAGAATAGCAAATAAGTCACTGTGGGGCCGGCCTGGGGCCCCCAGCGTAGCCGATACCTGTGTGGCAGCCATGGCTCCGGTGATCATTGAATGCCAGAGGCAAGAGAGTCGCAGCTACAGTGCCAAGAATCTAGAAGCTGCTCAACACACAGTGGTTGCCTGTTGCCCATTTTGTCAATAAGAAAACTGAAGCTCAGAGGCTAAGAGGTTCAGGTGGGACCGAGCGGCCAGCACAGGCTCCAACTCCAGGCCTCTCTCCAAATTCTGCTGTAAGAGAATCCATGTGAGAACGGGGAATTTTACACGCAGGGATGGGGGCAAAGGGTCTCTCTCAGGATTCAGAGAAGGGCTTCAACAAGCCTGATCTGGCTGAACTTCCAAGCAGAAAGCTGGCCTCTGCCTCCCAGTCATGCTGGTCCCTGGCTGGAAGAAGCCCCTTTCTAAGTGGATGGCATCAGAATCTGCAGGCTGCCCTGTGGCTGGGTCTTGGCACAGCTTCCTCCGCCAGCAGAGGGGGCACCTGGCAGGGGAAGCTGGAAGTCTGCTTAGCCACTGTCAAGGGGTTGGGAGGTCCTGTTCCCTCAGCCTAAATGGTCACACTTGTCAGGAGGACAGGCAGGGTTCACTGGCCTTCCATCAAGGATGATGCAGGCTCCATGGTGATGTGACCCTCACAGCCTTACCTCACCAGGGAAGCTGTCAGGCACAGGCTCCATGGCTCGTTGCTTGACCAGGTCCCACAGACAAAGCTGGCTCCGGAGCACTGTGCCACCATGATGGCCCGGGCCCTGGGTGCCAGGGGAAGTCAGACAGATGCAAACCTCTGGTTTTTAGGCCTGGCCAGAGATGCGTATTAATTACCTGAAGGCAGACCAGGTGAAGCTCATTCATTCCTAGCAGGTTTCAAGACCACGGGAAGCAGGAGGCCGCTGAGAGGTACAGGAGGAAAGGAAGGATGGGAAGAGTCCCAGGGTCCAATTCCTGCCCCCAGACTACCCCAAACTGACCTGCTCAGGACAGAACAGCCGCACAGTGATTCCATGTTCCAGGCTGGGACCCCTGCAGGCTCCCAACCGCCTCACCCACAGTAGAGAAATAAAGCATGAGGGGTTGTTAGGGAGGAGGAGTGGATTTTAGGAAGAGCTTTGGATGCCCCACAAGGAAAGAGAGCAGAGGGCGCTTCCCTCCCCACCTCCAATTGCATAAACAGGGCTCTGGGAGGACCCCCCAAATCTCACTATTGCTCCCCTGAAGCACTAGACACACCGAAGATCCACCCCTCCTGAGGATGCCCGACAGGCTGGCACACTGCTGGGATGGCAGAGTGAAGGTAAGAGCACCCCCAAAGTCAAACCAAAGGTTGAGTACTGTGGGCCACACACCCTGGACAGCTGGAGGGGGGTCTGAGGGCCCAGCTAGAGGGAGGCTCAAGGCACCAGCCCTTAGGGAAATGAGTTCACAAGGTCAAGGACACTCAGCATGACCTTCCCCAGGGAGTCAGGGGTGGGGCACCTCCTAGAGAGCTCAGGGCCCAGAAATGAGGATCATTTGGAAGCAGCCTGCTGGGTCTCTGGGAGCCCAGGCAAGACTTTTCCTCTTTTGGTTGGCCGTTGTATTACTAGCACCATTTCAGTGCCTGGCACTTGATAATTGTTGAATAATAAGCCCAGAGAGGCAAACACGCCACAAGAGTCACTGGGAGTGCTGCCTGAAGCAAGGTTCTGGGAAGGGTGTGTGGGTTGGGGAAGAGATGCTGTGATTGGCTGGTGATGTTTGCCACGGGTGTGGGTAGGAAGGTGTTAGAAAGGGTGTGAAGGTTGAGGAAGAGATGCTGTGATTGGCTGGTGTTATCTACCATGGGTGTGGAGTGGGAAGGTATTGGGAAGGGTGTGAGGGTTGGGGAAGAGATGCTGTGATTGACTGGTGATGTCTGCCATGGGTATGGAGTGGGAGGAGGTGACACAGGCACCATTGATGGAGCCAAGCCTGGAATACTCTCCCCAGTGGGACACAGAGGACTCTAGAGAGACAGTCCCTATTCCCACAAATGGCATTTGCACATTTGGAAGATCCTCTGATAAATTTAAAGCACACATTGTCACTATTCTCCAAAATGGTTAGAAATGGGAGAGGACGTCTAGGCTGATTATGCCTTCTTCTCCAGGACAGGAGATTTTTGCTTGGAAATGGTACTACTATCTACTTTGAACATTAATTAGAATATGGACTTTTTGCCAACTTTAGCGAATTTCTTGGCTCCCTTCAGAGCCCCATGCCCTAACAGGAACTGAGTAGGCATCCCCCTCAATTCCAAATGAAAGGCAACTTCACTTTCCCATGCATTTTGGAGCCGCCAACCAATTCAAAGTCAGATGAGGAAGAGCAACACGGCAGCTGCCCATCCCACAGATGGCCCAGGGCTGCAGCTCTTGTGGGGTGGCTCCCTTTCCAGGTTTTAGGCAACAAATGTTGATTGCATTTGTCATAATGATAAGAAAGAATGTGCAGCTATCCCAATCTTTCTTAAGCACTTCTCTTTTCTGTCATAATCTGGAAACCAGTCAGCCCTGGGTCACCTGTCTACACTCTGGCTTTCCTTACGGAATTGGTGCCTACAGAGTATCCTTGTGTGCAAGCACAGGGCTCACCTCTCGTCACCCAGAACCAAGTGACACTCCCCGCAGTGGCATGGCAAGTGCCTTCTTAACAGCCAGTCTTGGGATGAAACTAGCAGGAGCCCAAATTCAAACAGAAACCCTCCGCTAAGTGGTGTCCCAAACCACACAAACCCTTCATGAGTCGGATGTCGCCACCGTTAGCACTCACTGCTGTGACCCCTTCTAGAAGGTGAGCTGGCTGTCCGGCCTTCCACAGGCCACACCATGGCAGGGATTTGCCTGAAACCAGATGGCTTGTACCAAAATGTCCCACTCTTTTTTAAAGAGATGGGGTCTCACTCTGCTGGCCAGGCTGGAGTGTAAGGGTGCAAATCATAGCTCAGTGTAGCCTCGTACTCCTGGGTTCAAGCAATCTTCCCTCCTCAGCCTCCCAAGTAGCTGTAACTACAGGCATGCGCCTCCATGTCCAGCTAAATGTTTTTATTTTTGTGGATACAGGATACGTTACGTTGCGCAGGCTTTTCTTGAACTCCTAGCCTCAAGTGAGCTTCCTGCCTTGGCCTCCCAAGTGGGTGGGACTATAGTCGTGAGCCACAGTGCCTGGCTTAAAATGTCCTACTCTTGACAAACGAACGCTGCCGCTTATGCTGTTTATCATCGGATGTCACCCTGATGAGAGATGACAAGGGATGGCGATGATCTGGGTTTTCGCCAGGAAGCCCTGGGGTGGCATTTCGCAGGCAAATGTCCCATGGCTCTTGGATGACTTGGGGAACCTGACTCATGTGATTAAACTCACAGCGGACTTAAGTGTTAAAACAGAAATGCCAAATTGCTAATTGACTTTGAGAGGTGCCTTTTCAAGGAGCTAAATGAATGGATTCCCCAGAAGGATTTCTGGCTGGAATTTCCAGAAAGTTGAGTCGTTGAAATGGCACCTGATGGGCCTCAGAGGGGAGCTCAGAGGTTGAGGAGTTTTGGGGCTGCAGCCTCCAGACAAGGGGGGTGCCCATTAAGGTTAGGGTCCAATCAAGCCTCATCCCCTTGGACCTGATGGATAAACCCAGACAGCCACCAACTGCCCGGGCTGCTTCTTTGCATGCTGGTGGGTTTTAAGTTTACATTGAATACTGACCCCTCCACCTTTTTTAATGAAATATGGTACATATTGCTAATCTCTAAAATAGACCAAAACAGTAGTTTGCAGGTATAGATGGACTTTACATATTCAACTGTATAACCGTGGTGGAACAGGGTTCAAATTATTAGCATGAGGAGTTAGACAGTGTCACGCTCCCCTGCTCTCAGTCAAAGGGCAAAAGCCATAGAGGTCAATTTTCATTTTCTCTCTTCAAAGGGAAGGAAAGCGATGAGGGTGGGGGCAGGATATATTCCACAGAGGATGCCACATACCAGGTCCCCCTGGGATTTCAGCGTTAAAGAGTAGGAACACACATGGAGATTTTAGTAAAAAATCTCTGGAGACCAAATCCTTAGCTGTTTTGGAAAGGTGTAAGTAACACTGGCATTACTATCTGGGCTGTTTCTTTAAGTATGACATGTATTCGAGTCCGGATCATGGCAGGGGTGACATTAAAAATTGAGGTTTATAGTGGATGGATTTCCATCAGCCTTGTTTCCAGTCTATTTTTGCATTTTTTTCTAGTTATAGAACATTAAGGAAATTTTGACTCGCAAAGACAATTAGCTGCCAATGGTAAGATTGTTAACAGTTTTGTCACAGAGATGAAAACAGCTGTATTCTAAGGTTTGTGCTAAATCGAGTAACTAGCAGCAAAGTCAATGGTTGAAGTTCCAATTTATAAGTAGTTGGTCACATTGAATGTGTGTGAGTCGGTGTGAGAGTGAGATTAAGAGAAAGAATAAGAGGGGAGAGGGAGAGAGAGACAGAGAGAGAGGGACAGAGAGAGAGAGAGAGAAAGGAGCATGTGTGTGTGTACATACATGCCCGGGTGTGGCTCAGGACACTTTGCAAATAGTTAGAAATACATGTTCAATGAAAATGAACAAAACATTTGGGAACTCTCCTACAAAACCTCCAGATTCTGCAGCCCACCTCTGCAGGCTGCTGCCCCGCTCTGCACCACACCTTCTCCTCCTGCTAACTTATCATCCTCTTCCCATCCCGCCTCGCTAGATGGAAGTGCTGGCTGACCTCAACCCGACAGGTGATCCCAGAGTTCAGTTCCATTTAATTACCCACCCTTTGTTCAAACAATTTAATGATTTAACTTTCAGGGGCTATATTAGTTTCCAGGGGCTGCCACAATAAATCACCACAAACTCGATGGCTTAAAACAATTATGGAGCCAGAAGTTTCAGCTTGAGGGGTCCCAGGGCCATGCTCCCCTCCAGAGGCACTGGGGGAGAGCTGAGCTTTGCCTCATCAGCATCTGGGGGCTCCACATGTGTCCTGTGGCTGCACTGGCCCATCTCTGCCTCTGTGGTTTCATGGCCTTTGAGTTTGTGTCTCCTCTTCTCTTACGGAGGCACTCGTCACTGGACTTAGGGCCCACCCGGGTAACCCAGAATGGTCTCATCTCAAGATCTTTCACTTGATGAAACCTACAAAGACCCAAAGACCCTTTTTCCAACCTAAGTTGTATTTCCAGGTTTCCAAGGATTTGGATGTGCACATATCTTTGTGGGAGCCAGCATTCAACACTTGGCAGGGGCCAACGTTTCTCCCCATCATGACCGTACATATGAGAAGCAATTCACACCTTTCCTGGCACACAGTGAGGGAGCGATCAAAGGCGGCCGATACCATTCCCCCGACATGCCCGCACATTTCAACATGGATCAAAGCGTATTCAAGAAGCAGATCACTTTACGTTTAGGAACAACTACATTTTACCAAATGGTTATTTTTTAAGATCCGTCTAGTCATTATATGTCAATGGAAGCTGCCTGATTTGCTTACAATCTTAGCCAAGTGAAACTGTCATTATCAATTTGCAGACATTTGGTCTGACGTCTTGAAGTCAGAAATCCCTTCCCCTTCGTGCACACTCTTCAGCAACACCCCCCACCTGGGGCGACCCTCCTTTCCTTTCCATGCAGAGAGAGTACCAGGCAAGGTGATGCCCGTCACAGGAGCTGGGCCATGGGGCCATCAAAAAAATAATGTTCTTGGCTGGTTCCAAGGCTCACGCCTGTAATCCCAACACTTTGGGAGGCCACAGTGGGAGGATCACTTGAGGCCAGGAATTTGAGAGCAACCTGGGAAACGTAGTGAGACTCTGTCTCTAATTAGCCAGGTGTGGTGGTATGCACCTGTGATCCTGGCTACTCAGGAGCCTGAGTTGGGAGGATCACTTGAGCCCAAGAGTTCGAGGCTGCAGTGAGCTATGATGGCACCATAGCTCTCTGCACTCCAGCCCTCCAACCTGGGTGACAGTCAGACTTTATCACTTAGATTTTTAAAAAACATAAAAAAGACCACGTGCAGTAGCTCACACCTGTAATCCCAGCAGTTTGGGAGGCTGAGGTGGGTGGATTGCCTGAGCTTAGGAATTTCACCAGCCTGGCCAATATGATGAAACCCCATCTCTACTAAAATATAAAAATTAGCCGGGTGTGGATGAGAATTGCTTGAACCCAGGGGGCAGAGGTTGCAGTGAGCCAAGGCCAAGAGTGCACCACTGCATTCCAGCCTGGGCAATGGAGCGAGACTCTACCTCAAAAAAGAAATCATGCTCTCAGGTCTTCAGGTCTTTTGGGGACTGAAGCTCATGCAGAGTTATCTGGAAGCACACCTAGGGATGGGGACCCTCTGAAATTCACATGTTGAAATCTTAACCTCCAGAAAACCAGAAATGTGACTATATCTGGTTGATACAATCTTTAAAGAGCTAATTAAGGTAAATTAAGGTCATATAGGTGGGCCCTAATCCAATATGACTGCTGTCCTTATAAGAAGAAGAGATTAGGACACAGACTCTCACAGAGGGAAGACCATGCGAGGACAAAGAAGGAAGACAGTCTCTCCCAGCCAAGTAGGGGGGCCTGAGAAGGAACCATCCCTGCCGGCACCTTGATCTCTAGGTGAACTCCTCGACTTCTTCTAGCCTTCAGAAATGTGGGAAAACGGATTTCTCTGCTGTCTGAGCCAGCCAGTGTGTGGTATTTTGTTCTGGCTGTCTGCTATGGACTAAATGTTTGTGTCTTTCCCAAATGTTTGTGTCTTTCACCATTGACACCCTAATCCGCAGAGAGATGGGGTTAGGAGGTGGGGCCCTTATCAGTGGAGACACCTGGGAGCTGGCTTCATCTATCTCTTAGCTACATGAGGACAGAGAGAAAGCAGCCATCTGTAGTCTGAAGTGGGCCCCCACCCGACGCCAGATCTGCCGGGGCTTTGATCGTGGACTTCCCAGCCCCTGCTAGGAGAAGTCAGTGATTTTTGGTTAAGTCCCCCAGTCTACTGCAGTTTCTTAGAGCCACCCACGCTAATAGGCTCTTGATGCAGGCCTGCACAATCAGTTAATCCTTTTCCTCTTTCACGGAGGGGTCTGTACGCCTGGAGCTGCTGGAGGGGCAGGCCTTTCCCAGAGTGCAGCACACACAGGGGCCTGCTCACGGCCTTCAGGTCTCAGCTCCAACAGCGCTGACCCCACACCAGGGCTTTTCAGTGATGTGAGGCAACAAAGTGCCCTTCCCTCTTAAGCTGATGTGGGCTGGGCTTCTTACCATTGATGGTAAATGATTTCTGCCACTTACCGCCAATGAGGCTCTGAAGAGACCAGGGGCTCTCTGGTCTCAGGATTCATCAGAAGCTCCACACTGAGCCTCCAATGCTAGGAGTGGAGCCAGCCTTTCCCTGGGGGTCTCCCCACAGTCACTGTGTCAGTTGCTTCGCTCCCCTGTGAGGTGGCACCCCTTCCTGCTCCCCACGGGGCCACTGATGGACCTTGGTCCCTGAGTGTCTGCATACATGTCTGTCCCCACTCTGCACCCACAATGGCTGCCCATAGCTGCTCTGGAAGTCCACATCATTCGTGCCCATTAAAGAAATAATTATAAAGATCACATCGAAGAAAAGCATAAAATGGAAACAGTTGCCTGGGGATGCTAGCATTGTGACTGCCTTTCTTTTTCTTCTGATATTTATTGCACACACAACATTGTGACAACAATGATGGCCAGGTGCGGTGACTCACACCTGTAGTCCCAGCACTTTGGGAGGCCGAGGCAGGAAGATCACCTGAGATCAGAAGTTCCAGACCAGCCTGGCCAACATGGTAAAACCCTGTCTCTATTAAAAATACAAAATTAGCCAGGCATGGTGGTGCATACCTGTAGTCCCAGCTACTCAGGAGGCTGAGGCAGGAGAATTGATTGAACCCAGGAGATGGAGGTTGTAGTGAGCTGAGATGGTGCCACTGCACTCCAGCCTGTGTGACAGAGTGAAATTCCGTCTCAAAACACACACACATTATGACAACAATGACAGAAATGGTTTTTTTTTTTCTTTTCTGAGACACAGTATCACTCTGTCACACAGGCTGGAGTGCAGTGGTGTGATCTCGGCTCACTGCAACCTCCTCCTCATGGGTTCAAGCGATTCTCCTGCCTCAGCCTCCTAAGTAGCTGAGATTACAGGCATGTCCCACCACTCCCAGCTAAATTTTTGTATTTTTAGTAGAGACAGGGTTTCACCATGTTGGCCAGGCTGGTCTCAAACTCCTGACCTCAGGTGATCCACCCACCTCAGCCTCCCAAAGTGCTGGGATTGCAGGTATGAACCACTGTGCCCACCCAGCAGAAATGTTTAAGTCGCTTATTGTCTTCATGACGCATGGTGACATTGTTTATGCGATTTTTAAAAATCGTGAGGTGAGAGGATCATTTGAGCCTGGGAAGGTGAGGCAGCAGTGAGCCATGACCACACCACTGCACCTCAGTCTGGGTGACAGAGCAAGACCTTATCAAAAAAAAAAAAAAAAAAAATGCTGCTATACTTTCAGCCCAGGGACGTCAGGAGTCAGGGCACGAGTGGCTGTAGTTCACAAAATCGTATTGATGGTGATGTATTTAGATGTGTGTTCCCTCCAAATTGCATGTTGGAATGTGGTCCCTGGTGCTGGAGCCTGGTGGGAGGTGTTGGACCATGGGGGTGGATCCCTCATGAACCGTTGAGCACCATCCCTTGGTGATGAGTGAGTTCTCACTCAGTTCATTTGATAACAGGTTGTTAAAAAGAGCCCGGCGTCTCTCTTGCTCCTCTCTCCCCATGTGACCTGCCACTCCCCCTTTACCTTCCACCATGACTGTAAGCTTCCTGAGGCCTCACCGGAAGCTGAGCAGATGCCGGAGCCCTGCATGTACAGTCTGCAGAACTGTGAGCCAAAATAAGCTTCTTTTCTTTATGAATTACCTAGTCTGAGTATGAGTTTATGAATTACATCAATCTTTTATAGCAATGGACTAACACAGATGATAACAATGAGGAAACTGCTTTGTAAACTAGCACAAAGAGCCTACCCGCATGTGGACAGTCTCAGGGAAGACCTATCAGGCCACACCAAGGCTTGGTGACAAGTTTTAGCTTTATTAATTTACTTACTTATGCCCAGGACTTTTCAAAATTCCTCTCCCAAAAATAATCCATTGTGTTGCTAAATATACTGCAAAGTTAGGCCCTCGAATGCAAAGCTTTTATCTCTACCACCGAGAAATTATTTCCTCTCTAGATGGCCTTGTGCACAATTCATAAAGCAGCCTTTTAGCACAGCCTGGGCGGGGCACGGGGGGTGGACTTTGAGGAGCCAGCTCCTTGTTGACCAGGTGCGGGGTCTCAAGAACAAAGGCCTGAGACCCATCCCTGTGTAGCCAGGCTGACCAGATGCTGTGGCCCCAGGGACACGTGTTCGGTGGCTGGTTTAATCTTCTGTCTTGGCTGAGATCACTGAAGGATAGCCAGGGAAGTAGGAACAGCCTGGAAATATCTGGACTGTGAGGGAGGTGCCGGGGCTCAGTAGCAGCTGCTCGAGGCCCCCACAGCTCCTGTGGGACAGGCCCACTCCACAGGATGCTGGGAGAGATGGCCCATCCACAAAAGCTTGCCAGTGGTAACCTTTTCCAACCTTCCGGACATCAAGCGCCTGCTGATGGTGGCCTTTCCCAACCTTCCGGACGTTTCTGGGTCCCAGCCTCAGAGGGACTGAGTCACTTCTGCTGTCCTTTACCTGCAGCCCCGTAATGTGCGTTCAGGCTCCGCTGGGCATCGCCTGCCTCTCCTGGTGCTTCTCCCCGGGACCCCGTCTGCCTCTGACTCCTCCCTCTTTGGCAGCCTCTTTGCCCCTAACTAGAGTGCACCCTGCTTCTCCTTCCCTCGGGGCCCTGCTCAGTCCCCGCCGCCCAGTCATGAACCCCCAGGCCTGCCTCAGCTGCCCTCCTTGGGATCCCTCCTTCCTTCTCCCAGCTCACAGCCTTGACCTTTACCAAGGGTCACAGACACCCCGACCTTCCCGGGACCATCCTGGTCTCAAAAGCTTCCTCCTGATTTCCCTGGTGTCATTAAACTGTCCTAGACATGATATGGCTTTGCTGGTCACAAGCAGTACCACCAACAGGAATGAACAGAGGCTTGAACAGGTGTCTCGGTTCCTCAGGGAAAAGCCTGTTCTGTGGCCTGTTTGGTGGCACCAAAGGCCAGGTGTTACCACCAAGACTCTGACTTGGTTGATGGGGACCTGGACACAGGGCTTTGAAAAGCTTATGGGGGCATCAACGCACAGGTTCAGGGAACCTCAAGGGTTGAGGGCTGCAGGTGAGCCTCCTGGCCCAGCCAGCCCCGTGTGTGCAGGGGAGCCTCAGGAGGGGCAGGGAGGCTAGGATGGGTCTGGCCACAGCAAGGGGGATCCACCTGCCTGAGGCCCCTCCGGAGAGCAGGTTACCCATCGCTCCATCGCTGGTCCCTGGGCTGCCCTCTCCAAATGGAGGTGTGTGTGGCTCAGTCACCAGACATATTGGGGCCACCCCTGCCACAGCTGCAGAGGCGCGGCTGAAAGAGCAAAGTGTGAAGTGTTCAGGTTGGGGGCTTTTCACTCTACCAAGGGATGTGTGCATCAGACCTGCTCACCCACCCCGGGGGGACCAGCCTGGGTCAGTTTTATGTATCCCAGATCCCCAGGGCCCAGCCAAGGCTGAGCTGGGCGCTAGCTGGGGGTCCGCCAGCCCCTCCGCATCCTGGACAGGGCTCATGTTCTCAGAAGGGCTTTCCTCCCAGGGGTTTCCGCTCAGCCCCCTGGGCTGAGGGTTTCCTAATATTCTTTACTAAGTCACTGGAACACTTACCAGTTTCAAGTCACACATGGCATCTGCACCCAGATGTGTGAGCCCCTCCCCATTCATTCATTTCCTCCACACATGTGCCTTCCAGGGGCCAGGTACTGTGCTAGACTCAGAGGCACCATGACAGATGCCGCAGATGAGGTCCTCTGCCATGGACATCCGTTCAGGTGGGTAAGAGAGACATAAATAAGCAAACAGATAAATGAGCCAGGGCGTGCTGGGTCATGACAGGCAGAGGGAAGAGCACCAGGCCCACAGGGACGCCTAGAGCAAGGCGTCCAACATCACGCTGGGTGGTCGGAAAGCTGGAGGAGGTGGCATAAGCCCAGCAGGTTCCCTGGAAAAGTAAACACACTCCAGGACTTCACTCTGAGCTGGCACTCCAGATCCATGGGAGAATATTCAATGAGGCCAAGACGCAGGCAGGCCAGGCTCGCCACCTTCAGAACGCACCCAGCCAGCACCTCTGCTTCCTCCACTCCTCGCTCTCCTGGACAAATTGGCGCTGGAGAGCGGGACAGAAAGCTCAGGGCCTGCCTGCCCTCAAGGCTAATGACCTGCTTTGGAGCTGTGATTTTCAACTTGGCTGCCAGAGAAGGCCCAGGGGAGTCCCGAGAACCTCTGATATCCAGGCCACACTCCAGCCAGTAGATGAGCTGGGTCCAGACATAAGCCTTTTAAAGCTCCCTAGGGGTAGCAGGACCTCCGACGTAAGCCTTAAGGGAGGCAGCCTGGGAAGGCCACAGAGCTCCGTATGTGTAGAGCTGGTCAGGGCTTTGGAGTCAAGCAGGTCTGCATTTCAGTCCATGCTCACAACTTAGCCTCTCTGACCCTCAGTTTCATCTGCAAAATGGGTCGATACCCACACATGGTGTTAGGATTGAACAAGGCATAGCGCCTGCCCCCTATGACACGGTGTTAAATGTAAGTGCCCCTCTCCCGCCCAATATCACGTGGCAAAGAGCAGAGTAGAGTCAGCAGACCCAGGCATGGCCTGCAGCCCCAATCCTAACCACTACTGGCTTTGTGAACCTCAGTTTCCCTGTCTGTAAAGTGGGGAGGTTCTCTGTTGCTGCTGGAGGACCTCAGCAGCACGGTGCCCTCCCAGGGTAAACCTGCCAGAGCCTGCAGCCTCTCATATTGCACAGCCTCTGGGGACGGACAGCCCAGGGCTGCAGAGATGACCTGCAACCCCGCTGTGGCCTTTTCATTATCACAGAAATAGCTGCTCTCATGGAAAATGATGTCAGCAAAGAAGACCCTGTACTGTGGTTGCAGCCGATCGCTTCTTGCCTAGACAGAACTTCGCCAGGGTCCCTGATGTCTCAACAATCTGGGCTGGTGTTTATCAGTGAATTCAGTGGCTGGCAGCAAGGGTGACAGGCCACTGAGGGAGGCAAGCCTGGGCCCCCAGGATTCACTTCCAGTCTGATAGTCATCTGCTCTGGGTGCGACCTCAGCATCTGCTTTCAACTGGGCCTGGCCTCTGCTCTGCAGTCTCCCAAGATCAATGCTCTGGAATGATTTTGGAGGCAGGCAGGAAGCGCCTCCCAGGCTCTCCTTGTCCTTCTGGCTTCCACAAAGCTCACACAGGAGCCACCTACATTCCCTCTCTTCCTTACTTCTCTCCCTCTTCCCCAAGCATCTCACCAGGGAGGACCACATCCCTCTGAGGCTAGAGGGAGGGTGAAGTCTTTATTTTACTTTATTTTATTTTATTTTATATGGAGTTTTGCTTTGTTGCCAAGGCTAGAGTGCAATGGTGCGATCTCGGTTCACTGCAACCTGTACCTCCTGGTTTCAAGTGATTGTCTTGTCTCAGCCTCCTGAGTAGCTGGGATTACAGGCGAGTGCCACCATGCCCGGCTAATTTTTGTATTCTTAGTAAAGATGGGGTTTTACCATGTTGACATGACCTCGTGATCCACCCGCCTTGGTCTCCCAAAGTGCTGGGATTACAGGTGTGAGCCACTGCGCCCAGGCGAAGACTTTATAGTTTTGGAAGCCCCTCCTCCTCCCACCTTCAGTTCCCTGCCCTGACCCAGCATAGTCATCCAGGATCTGCCTGAACACATCGCTGGTCTCCCAGATGAAGGTCTTGCTCCCAGCAGAGGGTCAGGTATCCCCCACTCTCCCTCCAGCAGCCCAGCCCTCTTGGTGGATGATGAAGAGCTCCTGTGGCAGGCACAGGCAGCTGGGACATACAAATTCCCCCACCCCACCCCCAACTTCCCAGTCTGCCTTGGAAATGGAGCTGGAATGAAAACTGGGAGGTCGTGGGCCCTGAGTCTGGTGGCCAGGCCTGCAGGGGTTCCATCAGGAAGGCAGGAGAGGCCAGTCCCCCCGGGGTGTACCTGCCAGAGCCTCTGGCCTCCCACATCACGTTGCATCTGGGGATGGGCAGCCCAGAGCCGTGGAGGTGACCCGCAGTCCCACTGATGGTCTTTTCATTGTTGCAGAAATAACTGCCCTCATTAAAATGATGGCTCCCAGGGCAGCCAAAGCCAGGGCTGCCTGAAGGACCCTCCACCAGGCGTAGGTCCTTAGACAGCTTTGTGGCTAAGGAAGCTTGTGCTTGCTCACCAAGGGCCCCTGTGGGTCCGCTGTATCCAGGCCCCCCACATGATGCTGGCAACGCAGATCCCCTGGATTCTCCCCACTTGGGGCTGCCATGGTGAGAGAAGCCACATACAGCTGAGGGTGGAGGTCCTGTCTGCTCCGTGTTTCCTACGGGACACTGGGAGTGAGCTTCTTGCTACAGCCTCAGAGCTGGTTAGAGCCAGAGCCGACAGTGCTGTGTCTCTGCCACACCTGCCACACATTAAAAAGGGGGACCTTTTTAATGGCTTGTGCTAGACAAAGGGCACCAGGCAGTGGAGGCAAGGTGTCCAGTCTGCCCAAGGCTGGCAGAGGGTGCCCCAGGGCAGGACAGTCTGAGCACCTCTGTACCTGCAAATGCTGCAGGCTCCCAGCCCTGGGCTCAGCTCCCATTAGGCAGCTGTGACTCAGTTTCTGGAAGGACAGACGAGGCCCAGGGAGGCTGGCTGCCCTGCTTGAGACTGCACAGAATCCCCAAGCTCTGAGTCTCCAACCCTCACCATCTCCCAGGGCCTAGGATTTCCCAAGCCTTCAAGCGCATCCAGTCGAGGCTATTGAATTTTTTTTTTCTTTTTAGAGTTGGGATCTCACTATGTCACCCAGGCTGGAGTGCTATGGCAGGATCACAACTCACTGCATCCTCAAACTCCTGGCCTCAAGCCATCCTCTTGCGTCAGCCTCCCAAGTAGCAGGGACTACAAGCACACACCACCATGCCCAGATAATTTTTAAAAAATTGTTTAGAGATGGGGTCTCACTGTGTTTCCCAGGCTGGTCTTGAGCTCCTTGCCTCAAGCTTTCTCCCTGCCTCAGCCTCCCAAAGTGCTGGGATTACAGGCATGAGCCACTGCACGCAGCTAGGCTTTTACTAATTTTTGTTTGTAAAAACGTTTTCCTGAAGCAAAATCTGACCTAGACATTCAATCAGTCAAACCCTCAGAAGGGCAGGCGTGGGCATGGGTGCCCCTGAGCCCTGCCTACTCTTTTCTGAGAGCCTTGGCAGGGCCCCATGGCTCTGAGGAATGAATGAAATTCTCTGGTTTAGTCCAGTGTGGGGATGCCCATTCTACAGGTGAGGAAACTGAGGCTGTGGAGATAGATAGGGTGTGCCCAGGCAGACATGAGCGGTCCTGCTGCCCCTGTCCCTGGCACTCCTGCCCTATCTCTCACTGGAGATCATTCACATGGCTTCCGCAGCCTTCGGACCGCACTCTGGCTGGCTCCCGCCGGAACCCTGATGCGTACCATATTTCTGGTCTGACAGCCAGCCGTTGTAAAACTGAACCTCCTCCTTGTAATCGCCAATAAGTTTCCCCTTGGAAGAGCTGACTTTGAACTTGTAGAGACAAAGACTCCTTTGTGGCTTGCTTTTGCAAAGAGGGATGGAGGGAGAATTGCATAAATAATATGAGAAGCAGCAACCCCAATTATATTTTGTTACCTTCTCTTGTGAATATGAAATAAAAACCACTTTATTTGGAAAGGTACAGGGGAGCCAAGTTTCTCCGGCCTGGACGTGGAGGCCTGGAGCCCAGGGCCGGGCCGGACAGTCGCTGTGGTTTCGGGGGTAGCCAGGCCAGCTGTGAGCACATCAGGCTGCGCTGGCCCTGCCTGGCCCAGGCAAGGCATCGTAAAACATGGCATGAGTCAATTTCTTCCCAGCTGCAGGAAGTCCAATTTGTGCAGGAGGAGGGTCATTTCTTTACCATTTGGGGCTGGAAAGAAAACGATTTTCTCCCCTCCTTCCCCCTCCAGTGTTCTCAGCCATGCGTGTCTTCCTGAGTTTCCCTCCAGCCTCTTCCTGCCAACACTCCATGCGGCAGGGCCAGCCTGGGGCCCCTGCAGGATTGGGGTGGGGGGCTGCAGCTGTCTTCCCACCACCCCACCCTCCCCCAGCACAGGCAAGTCTGGCCTGGCTCATGGCCTGCGGTTTCTTTATGCACTCCATGTCTTGACAGCTTCGTGGCCTGTGCTGGCACTTTCTCCTCTCTTTGGGAAGCCCCATCCTTCCCTCGAGTGAAGTTGTCACCTCCTCGGGGACGCCCACCCTTCTTCCAATATTCAGCATGGGGCAGTGTGGTGTTGTCTCGTGACTAACCCTTCAGTGGACTGAGGTCCTCAGTAGGACATCATTCTTCCCAGCCCCCAGCATACGTCACAGGGCCGGACACAAGAGCAGCCTGTGGGTGGATAGCTGAGCAAGCCCACATCCTTCTCACTCCATCCATCCTGGGCTTCTAGTGGGCAAGACTCTGTCAACCATGTGGGAAGTAGAAGAGTTCCTTTTTAAAGTTTCCTTTCTTGTTAAAGAATAAGTGTGCTAATAACTTTGGTAAGCCCTACCCTACGTAGCTGTTAGACATGCCATGCTTACCAGCACATAGTACACTCAATGTCCTTGTGCCTTAACCAAGATATCTGTGCTGGATGTGCTCACAGGCATGTCACAGCTCTCTGTTGCTTTTACCTGTTCAGAAAAGTTTTAAGTTATTAGCCAATTGGGTTTTAATTTAAATCATGAGGTCTGGCTGCAGCCAATGGAGATCAGACACAGCAGTAAGGATGACCCCAAATGCATAAGGGATAAATTTGTGTGTTTTCCTTTGTTGATTGTACTCTTGTGGCATGACGGCTAGCAAGGGTACTCTTTCTGCAGTCCAGAAAGTAAAAATTGCATGGCTGAAAGATCCTTTGTCTCAGTGCTAATTTTTCTTTGCAGCACCGGGCATGTGTTTCCAATATCTGTTTCCAACAAACCACAGGCCTTTTTAGGAAAAAAAGAAGAGGGGGTTGTAGGTTAATATCACTGAGGTGTCTGAGTAGGTGGCTTCAGGCATGGCTCTATCCAGGGCCTCTCTCTCTCATCTTATCACAGACAGGCCTCCCCACATGGGAGGAGCTAGAAAGAGGCATCCTACTAACTTCAGAAACCCTGTAACCCTGTAAAGGGACAGTCCCTCTGTCCCCATAGCTTGGCAGCATAAATGTTCTGTCCCCACCCAGGCCAGGGGGTCTGGAGGCACAATCTCTTCTGGGAAAGCAAATGCTCTGGCAACTTTTGTGGAGAGACACCCAAAAAGGGAGGTTCGGGGGACATAGGAGACTTCCCTGCTGGCTCCGGGCCTGAAAATACAAATATAATATTGTAAACCTCCTTCATTAATACTTTATACATCATCTGCTTCTAAAAGAGATCCAGGCTTCAACATAACTTTGACATTGCTTGTAATTCTTCCAAACAGCTTTCATGGAGCTGTAGCATCCGTGGAAAGAGAAATGAACTGATGGGCCGGAGACCATCGGCAAGCGTGGCCTTCTGACTGGGGCACCACCTAAATCAAGATTTGCCTTCTAAAGTTGAAGACTTGCTTTCTTTCCCACTCTTCCAGAGGAAGCTAAGAAGAAAACAGCACGTAAGTACTGCTGCCAAAGTTGCCTTCACCCCACAACCACCATCTTGCCCCAGCTCATACCTCATGGGGTCAGATAGTTTCAGTCTTCCAGCGAGAGAAATCCTGGTCTCCCAGGCACCTGGGGAGAAGCTCACAGTTGCTGTGGCTACTGTCGCTGTTGGTTTTAGCTTTCTAATAAAACTGTATCTGTGGCGGGCATGGTGGCTCATGCCTGTAATCCCAGCACTTCGGGAGGCCAAGGCAGGCAGATCACTTGAGCTCAGGAGTTTGAGACCAGCCTGGCCAACATGGTAAAACTCTGTCTCTACTAAAAATACAAAAATTCGCCAGGCATGGTGGCAGGTGCCTGTTATCCCAGCTATTAGGGTGGCTGAGGCAGGAGAATCGCTTTAACCTGGGAGGCAGAGGTTGCAGTGAGCCAAAACTGTACCACTGCACTCCAGCCTGGTTGACAGAGGGAGACTTCATCAAAAGAAAAGAAACGTATCTGCATATACACATATATATATATGTGCACATACATACATATTTAGAGATACATATGTAGGAACTAACTCGAACCCAATGCAGAAGGCCCATATTACCTTGTGGAATCCACACATGGACCCATTACACAGATTAGGACACTGGTGTCCAGACAGGATGTCCTAGTCCATTCAGTCTGCCATAAGAAAATACCTAAGACTGGGTCATTTATGAAGAACATAGTTCTGGAGGCTGGAAAGGTCAAGGTCAAGGCAGCAGCAGGTTTGGTATCTGGTGAGGGCCCAGTTTCTGCTTCCAAGATGGCACCTGTTGCCCTCCAGAGGATGAACGCTGCATCCTCACGTAGTGGAAGACCCTTGAGGGCCAGCCTCCCGTTCTGCTGTAGGGCAAGAATTCCAGCACCAGACAGTCTCAAATCCAAGCCAAAGCGTGGCCTCAGATCTGCCCCGCCCTCCACACTAGGGCCAGCTCAGCTGGGAGCAAGGAGAGGGTGACCAGCAAGTGTAGCCTGAGAGGCAAGGCCAGCAGGAGGTGCAGACAGAGTCCGAAAGAGTCAGAGCCCATCTGGCTGATGGAGTCACATGTGCCTCTGAGAGCAGCCTGGGCCTCCTGACCTGAGCCGGGGTCAACAGGTGCCAGTGCCAGACCCAGGTCCTCTGGTCCCAGCCACTGGGCCTGGCAGCTGCTGACGAGCTCAGCGTGAGGCTGGTGAGCTGGTGCAGCCCAGGCGGGGAGGCTGGGAGAGGAGGGCTTTGGGCTTCTCTGTGAGGAGCTGTGGTCGTAGGCTGGCCTGGTTCCCAGGGTGGCCCCCTCGAAAAACGCGCCTCCCCGCTCACCCTGGACACTGGGACATCAGGCCCACAGTCCACCCAGCAGGAGCCAGGAGGGTTTACTGACAAGGTGAAGGTCTGGTTTATTTTTACTTTGCAGGGTTGCCCCCACCAAAATGAAGGCTGCTGTTTAACCAGCGGCCACTAAAAATAAATATTTAAACACCACATTTGTGCAGCTGAGCCAGGCCGGGCGTGCCTTAGAGGCATGCCATTCCCCTCGGGCGGCCGGGACAATGACACCCTCGCGCCTTCGCGAGCCGCAGCCCTGGAGAGGCCCGGCCTCAGCCCAGTGGGAGGACAAATCCTCCTGTCCAAGAACGTCTTTATTCCCCAGTGTCTGAGGAAAGCAGCAATTGGCTAGAGAAGGGGACAGAAGAAGACTGAGAAAGGAAACGCCTTTCCAGGAAGTCCTCCCCTGGAGAGGGCGCGGGCAGCCCTGAGACACCCCACTGCTTTGCGCAGGGCATGACTGCCTCACTCCAGCTGTGCGGGTCCTGCCGAGACAGACGACACTGCCCTGGATGCAGCGAGGTCAGAAACCACACGCAGCAGGGGATCCGTGGGCAGGGAAGGCCGGCCCTCCAGCTGGGAGAGGGTTGCCTGGAGAGAAGGAAGTCCCCAGGCCGCCAGCGACCTGCTGCTCTTTCCCAAGTGCAAGATTTCCCAGCACAGCTTTTCTCATCCAGAGGCTGGAGCATAGAGGCTGGGGTGTAGAGGCTGGGGTGTAGGGTCTGCTTTGGCTTCTGGGATGAAAGAGACAGAGAAAGGACTGGGAGAGAAACAGACAGAGAAACAGGAAGAAAGAAACAAGCACCTCTTTTTCCAAGTGGTGGAGTTCAAGAAATTGAACCAAGAATATGACATTGATAGAAGTGAAACAGCATCCAGAACAGTTTCTGAAGACCATGCCTCTTGAAGCTTTTTCTACCTCCTGATTCTCTCTTCGCAAACTATTTTCAAACTGTTCCTCAACTCCTTATCAAAATTGTTTATACACTCTTTCTTCCGTGAGCTGTGGAAGGTCTATGCATCTTCTGTAATACCCAGATAGGTATAAGATTTTTCACAAAATCCTTATGTAAAATATGTTCCATTTTTTAAAAATTAAATGCATGATTGGAAAGAGAAAGAAAGAAAGAAAAGAAAGAAAGAAAGACAGACACAGAGAGAGGAAAGAGACAGAGACCAAAAGAGACCAGAGAGAGACAGACAGAGAGAGAGGCCGGGGCAAGAGAGACACAGAAACAAAAAAGAAATAAATGGTGGTGGGGTGGAGTGGGGGTGCTTAGAGACAGAGGAAGAAAAAAGAGAGTGAGAAAGAGAGCTCGCTTAGAGTGCGCAGGGGTAGTCAGGAGTGAGAGTGGGGCACAGTCCCCGCCTGGACCCTGGGCCCCTCAGCCTCCCCCTGCACAGCAGCTTCCCTCACCCATGTGGCTGCCCAGGGCTGAGGGAAGTAAGAGTGACTGCTCTTGGTATGGGGTTTAGTTTTCAGGTGATGAAGATATTCTAGAATTAGATAGCAGTGATAGCTGCACAACCTTGTGAGGATGGTAAAACCACTGAATTTTATACTTAAAACAGGGAATGTTATGGTATAGGAATTATATGTCAGTAAACAAGCCAAAACATCTGCAAAAGATAAAACGTTGGCAACTACGGTATTTTCTCTAATATTTAATTTTCTTGATTTGTTCCTTAGTTTTAAATGAATAATTTTAAAAGAATTTTAAATATACCGTTCCATTGTAGTGAAACATTTCATATATGAACTAAAATTTCTCCTTACCTTGTAGTTCGTGCTCTGATAGTCTTTTAAATGTTAAACACAAACAAGACGTCAATGGCCACAGAGAATGACAGAACCAAAGTATTCAAGCTCCGAGTCTTCCTCTTTCCAATCACTGTGCTATTGTTGTTTTGTCAAATCTGCTGTTTAAACGTAGGAATTCATAGTACCCTGGGGCACTGGAGACAAGAATTATCATCTCCAAAGTGGCTTCAGATTGCTCACAACTTACCTTTGAAAAGCACCTTTTTGGACCAACTTTATACCTGGCAGTTCTGAAATTAACTTTCACGTAGAATACAAAGCGTATTAAAGGATAATAAAGAAAGCCATGTTGAGTTGTAGTATATCTATATCTATTTATAGATATACATCTATATAGATATATACCCTAACAATTGTTTAGAATTTAAATCAACAAAATATTTTCCCTGGCAGAAGTATTTAATCATGCCTGGTCATTTAAAAAAAATACAGTAGTCCAACTTGATGGATTTTATTATTGTCACTTCAGAGATAGTATGTCACCTCGTTGCCCAAACCCAAGCACACAGCTCCCACCATCTCACCCTCACTTTCTGTTTCCCTAGCACTTTGCAGATTCCATATTCCATTTTACCCACCTCAGGAGAACATTACTAGGCTATGTTCTTCCTCATCCCCATTTGACAGATGAGGAAGCAAGGGGCACAGAGAGGTGAGAGGCTTGTCCAAAAGCCAGCAGGAGGGGACAGAGCCTGGAAGCCAGTTCTGCAGGGCTCAGCTCCCACTTCTCAGGGCCCGGTCCCGACTCGCCCCTCTTACCAGGGCCAGTGGTGGGGGCGGTCTACTCCTCACAGTTCTGGCTGTCAGACTCACCCAGGCTGTGCCTCATCCTCGTAGTACCTGCTCTCAGCTTGGAAAGAACCTGGAAATTCATTCACACTCAGGTGCTGAGAGCTGCTAACAGGCTTCTTTTCCAAGAAGTCATTGCCTTTATCAGAGAGGTTGCTCCTTAATCAGCTGAAAGAATGCCTCTGCTGGTGGGGTGTCAGGCCTCCTCCCTAGGCTGCTGGAATCATGGGTACACAACTGTCCTCCTCTACCTCATCTCAGGAGTAGTTTGTTCCCCAAACAGTAAATCCTGTCTGAGAGTAAATGCAAAGAGATGTTCCACAGGCAGCTCAGCCTCAAAACGCATTTGGAGTTGCAAATTAAATGGCATAGTCTTGTGGCTTGTGTCTGATTACGTGGAGCTAAGAAAATCCAGTTTTCCCCCTGACACAAGAACAGAAAACCAAACACCGCATGTTCTCACTCATAATGGGTGTTGAACAATGAGAGCACACAGACACAGGGAGGGGAGCATCACACACTGGAGCCTGGGGATGGGGGCTAGGGGAGGGATAGCAGAGGGTGGGGGATAGGGAAGGGATAGCATTAGGAGAAATACCTAATATAGATGACAGGCCAATGGATGCAGCAAACCACCACCATGGCACGTGTATACCTATGTAACAAACCTGCACGATCTGCGCATGTACCCCAGAACTTAAAGTATAATAAACACATTTAAAATAAGAAAAAGAAAATCCAGCTTCTCCCTAACCAGCACCAGCATCCTGCAGCCTGTCTGTGTTCTGCCTGGTGAACACAGGCAGCCTCCAGGCTGGGAGAAGGAGCTCTAAGAAGACAGGGCCTCACAAACTCCAGAAGTGGCCTCGTCCTTCTCAGCTCACTTCCATGCTTTGTCTCCAGAGTTCTCGGATGTACACAGCTTAATGAGTGCCGGTTTACTCATTATTGTCCTCCCAGGCCTCACGACGTATGAAAATCCTTCTGCACAGACAGGTCAGGAGACAAGCCTTAGGAAAACGCACATCTGCTTTAAAAAAAAAAAATGCAGTTTCAGGTTCCATTTTACATCAGCCAGGGTTTAGTTACAGGAAACAGAAACCACTCTAACAATTTTAAGCAAAAAGGGGTTTAGGCAGGAAATTAGGGGCTTACTATTTTATTGAGAGGCATGGGCCGGGCCTTTTGGAGTGGTGCCCAGAACGAGGCCTGGGGACCAGCCGGCTGGGCACTGCTAGTTTGGCCCCAGTCAGCCAGGTGGGAGCTGGGAGGTTACCAGTGCTGTACCGTACCTGCCTCCTGACCCCGCAAAGGAACTGAATGGACCCTGGAATGCTGCCACGGGAAAAACAACCACCACAACTCTGCTCGCCAGCAGAAACAGCCAAAAGCAGCAGGAGGAGAGTCTTGGCCTCTGAATCATAGTGGCGTGCAAAGAATTGGCAGGACTGGGGATGGGCTGGAGCTGGCTCAGCCGAGAGACAGCCAACAGTGCACAGCAATTCCAACCCCAGGTCCCGGGACACCGTGGGTTAGCATGATTAAAATTGACTGTGGTAGGGATATTTACACCATGGAAATCACCAAGCACTAACAGCCAGCTTGCTTTTTTCTTTTTGTTTTTGTTTTCTTGAGAGTTGGTTGTTAAACATTTACCGCTGGGCTTAACCCTTTTCACATTTAGAACTCTAGCGGCAAGGGAAGCGGGAAAGGCAGTGGTTCACCTTCTAGCCTTTGAAGGAACACAGCAAGGAGAACCTGCAGGACGCTAGCTTCCGAGCCATCCTCCGTTACACACACTTCTAGGAATGTATCCTGCAGTAAACTTGCACATGTGCGAAATGATGAATGACTGCTGATACTGCACATTGCTGGTGATTGCGTGGAAGCAACATTTCTTAATACAATTGCTCTTGCGCATATGTGAAGTTTATTAACCCTGGAGCTAGGAAATTGGCAAGGTGACAGAATAGTGGGTTGGTTCTGAGACAGTTTGGAAAGGTTTGGAAATTGTTGATTTGTAACTACAGGGGGAAAAGAATGCTGGCATAAGCAGCTAATTAAGAAGAGGCAGCTAGTAAGGTCAAGCTTACGGTTTCATTTAGCATGATCATTCACACGTCATTTCTCTATCAACTGGAACAAGTGAGGTCTGAGGTACAGTAATGTTGGGGGCGATTTCTGGAGAGGCCAGCCATTCATCAGAAATAATAAGAAACACATCCAAGGTATACTACATCTGTGGCTCTTAATTAGACAGAGTTACACGGTTTTGTGCCCCAGCTGAGCTGATCAGCTCTGAGGCAGCAGGCATGTCAAGCAGAGGTCACAGCGAAGCACCAGGCAAGCAGGGTCTGCACTGGCCTCTGGGCTGCTCGAGCTTCTGATTCTCAGGGGCTGAACGTGCAGGTTGCCTAGCCATCTGTATTATTTTTATTTGGCAATAGCCGAATATGGCAACAAGTTGCTATGCACTGAATTGTGTCCTCTGTAAATCCTTATGTTGAAGCCCGAACCCTGCAGTGTGACAGTATTAGGAGATATGACCATTAGGAGACAATCAGGGTTAGATGAGGTCAGAAGCGTGTGACCCTGATTCTCTAGGGCTGGTATCCTCTTAAAAACAGGGAGAGACGCCAGGCACTGTGGCTCACGCCTGTAATCCCAGCACTTTGGGAGGCCAAGGTGGGCGGATCACGAGGTCAGGAAATAGAGACCATCCTGGCTGACACAGTGAAACCCTGTGTCTACTAAAAATACAAAAAATTAGCCAGGCGTGGTGGGGCATGCCTGTAATTCCAGCTACTCAGGAGACTGAGGCAGGAGAATCACTTGAACCTGGGAGGTTGTGGTTGCAGTGAGCAGAGATTGCACCACTGCACTCCAGCCTGGGCAACAGAGTCAGACTCCATCTCAAATAAATACATAAATAAATAAATAAGAAAAAAAGAAAGAACCAGAGCTCGGGAGAAGCCTCTCCTTGCTGTGCAACCATGGACAAGTCCCCAAGGCTCTCCAAGCCTTGTTTTTCTCCTCTGTGAAATGGGCTAACAATACCAAGCCAGCGTGCCTCTGAGAGGAGCTGGGGGCAGGGCCCAGAGGAGTGGGCATGCCCCACAGACCAGGAGCATGACAGCACAGGTTGTGCCTTTGCACAAGTGGGTGTGGCAGGCAACTCGGTGGGACTGAGGCACACCACACAGATGTGATGGGAACTGACATCGGGGGATATCTAGCGCCAACGCCCAGGCACATGCAGCACTTTCTTCATATGCCTGTGTTCCAGGGGCCACTTCCCCTTCCACACACATGCAGCCAACTAACGGGTCTGCCTTCTAATTCCACAAGTAGCTACAAGGACAGACCAAGCCATGCATACCCCCTCACCCACTCTGTTCCTGGCTCCCCACCCTAACAGTGTGGCCAGGGCCCTTCCTGTTCCTCTACATTTAACACACATCTACGTGACACCCTGGGTCGAGGGGAGGGGCACCGTGTCTGTGTTGTGTGCACGTGTGTGTTGCATGCATGTGTTGCATGTATGTTGTGAGCATGTGCGTGTGTGTGCCTGTGTGAATGGTTGCTTAGCATACATGTTGCTCTGACTTGCTTTAACACCAGGACTTGGGGACGTTGGCTTCAGAACGTCCTCCTGGGCAATGCAGAACTACAGAGCCACCTGCTGCCACACAGTGTTTGGATGATCTCAGACCTCCCTTAGCCAAAGAGAGGCAAGGAACAATGGTGACAGATTTCTGAAGTGTGGTTATTTTATTTTTTTTGAGATGGAGTTTCACTCTTGTTGCCCAGGCTGGAGTGCAATGGCACAATCTTGGCTCACTGCAACCTCCACATCGAGGGTTCAAGCAATTCTCCTGCCTCAGCCTCCTAAGTAGCTGGGATTACAGGCATGCGCCACCACGCCCAGCTAATTTTGTATTTTTAGTAGAGACGGGGTTTCTCCATGTTGGCCAGGTTAGTCTCAGACTCCCAACCTCAGGTGATCCACCCACCTCGGCCTCCCAAAGTGCTGGGATTACAGGCGTGAGCCGCTGCGCCTGGCCTGAAGTGTGGTTATTTCGTGAACTGCAGAGTTGGCAGCGCTGTTGATCTGTGCGTGCCAGAGTTTCCAGGTGAGGATTCTGAGAGGTCCAGAGGCTGTCCCAAGCCACTGTGCAGAGAACAGAGTCTGACTCCCAGGGCTGTGCTCAGAGGAGGACGGCTCTCAGGGATCTGATCCCAAAGATGTGGACTGCTCCTGCCTCTCAGGACCTATGGGGGATCAGACTCTCTACCCTGCATTCCTGAGGACCTCCAGAAAGAGCCCAGAACATGGGACTGGGACCCACGCCCCATCCGATAAAGGACATTGAACCGCTGCCTGTCAGGGAGGCTCTGGCCCCATAGGAGCAGGGTCCAGGGAGGGGTCCAGCCCAGGAGCCCCAGATCTTTTCCCCAAAGGGCTTTTCCACTCTGCAGTCAGCAGGTTATCTCGGGTGGTATCTCAATGCCCTGTGAACACCCCAGTCCTCAGTGACCTTCCACTGCATGGGAGTAGCCCCATCCACAGGCCTGAACCAGCTATTCATTGAGGGTGTAGATCAGCGATTTTGTACTTCTCTCCTTCCTTCTCCATTAGCTAACATTCTTCTATAAAGAGGAGCTTCCCAGGTTCCCTGGGAGGAACGAGTGCTCCTCCTGTAAACGTATCATGCTCCTCTGCAATGGTGGTCAATGGGCTTTCCTCTCACCTTCTCTTTCTTTCTTTGCTTCGTCTTTTCCTGTTTTATCATAATGGGCCTGTGGACTTAAACACACTATACTCACTTACAGCCACCATGCTTTTTTTTTGGCGGGGAGTCTCAATCTGTTGCCAGGTTGGAGTGCAGTGGCACAATCTCAGCTCACTGCAGCCTCTGCCTCTTGGGCTCAAGTGATTCTCCTGCCTCAGCCTCCCAAGTAGCTGGGACTACAGGCACATACCACCACGCCCAGCTAATTTTTATATTTTTAGTAGAGATGGGGTTTCACCATGTTGGCCAGGATGGTCTCAATCTCTTGACCCCATGATCCACCCACCTCGGCCTCCCAAAGTGCTGGGATTACAGGCTCGAGCCACCGCGCCCGGCAGCACCATGCTTTTTGAAGTTCCAATTGTTCTGGAAATCTCCGAGCACTTCCTTGCTTTCTCAAACTGTTCCTGCCCAGGCCCAGAACCAACCAGTCTCCCAAAGAGCCCTGGTCTCTGGGGGTGGGACTTGGATTCAGAACCTAAGATCTGGCTATTGTTGTGTTCATGGTTATGTGGCCACCTGCTTCACTTTACAGAAGAAAGATCTGACTCCCCAAATTGGGGCTGGAGGTTCCCCTAGTCCCACAGGCAGCCAGGACACAGTGGGGCTAAACTGCAAGACTCTGCCCTGGCTGTTTGCATGGGGAGGGGTTTCTAGGCTGGTCTCTACTAGCTCATGGCTCTCCGGAGGGAGCCCTACCCAGGGTCCTTTGCATATACTTGATCTGAGCCCTGTGGTCAAGGCCTTAAACACAGACGATGAGTAATTTCAAGAGTACTGGAAAGGCCAGCCACAGAAATAGAGCTCTCCACCCACTGGCTGATGCCTCATGTTCCACCATTCATTCCTAAATATGGAGATTCAAATCCCGATCTAAATGCAATGTCCCTGAAGATTTCACTGTCCATGTTCAGGAGTTCCTAAGAGCAGATACCACTGAGAGGGCAGACATGACCCTGAGGCCCTTGGCCTTGAGGTTGGAGGGAGGAGCCACCCTGTACTGGGGAAGAGCCTGGGGACCTAAGCAGGCTCTGAAGACTTCACACACATGTGTCACATTCTGCCAGCTCCAGCCCCTGCTCACCCACTGTTCTAGGAAAAAAATACATCACCCTCTGCAACCTCCAGACCCCCGGGGGGCTCCTGGGGCTGGCTGCAGAAAGCCCAGCTTCTGCTGGGGCACAGTGGACCTTTATGGCTGAAGCCCATCGAACCTCATGTGAGTCAGCGAGGAAACACATGTGCTCTCTTGTTCCTTAGAACCGCTGTGGTCCCCAGGGCCTGACAAGGTACAAATGGAAATGTTATTCTTGACGGCATTGAGAGGCATGGAGTGGAAATACCAAACCAGCCAAGAGTGGTGGTAGGGAGTGTGCGGGGCTGGGGGGAGCTGTGGAGGGGTGGGGGGTTGTGGGGGGTTGTGGGGTGGGGGGTGTGGGGCCTGCCTCCAGCTGGCATCTGTTTTGAACGGTGGGCCCCAAAAGACTTTAAAGCAGCTACACTCTTTCAGACCAGCTCACCCCACCCAACCCCTCCACTCTGCGCTTCCCCACCGGCCCCACATGGGATCCAAATATTTTTCGGGCCAAGAAGTCTCTACTCATTAACAGAAAGACCCCGTTTCGGAATTCAAGGTCTGTTGTCAGCTCACAGGGAGCCGTTTCTCTTTGTAGCAGAATAATACAATACTTTAACATATTGACAAAATGCTTTGTTTTGGTTTGGGGGGATTTTTTCGGTACTTCATGAAGTACAGGCCAGGCAGGTAGGGGTTATTTCAGACTCACTGTCCCCAAGGAGGAGTGGCCCAGCAGGGCACAGACCACGCGCTTATATAGTTTCCACTTCCACTGACAGCTACAGAGACGCTGGGAAGTGAAACTACATAAGAGCTGAGGCCTAAAATTGCGAGAGCCAGGCTTTATAACAGATCAACATTTCTGGGTTTTTGGTTTCATGTTTTGATTTTTGGTTCCGAAAGGCTCCAAGGATAAAGTTTAGACCATGAACAACAGGATAGGAGGACAGGTACGGCAAGCCAGTGCCTCACCTGGAGACAGAGAGCCCGCTGCCGCTGGAGGAGGGGTTGGAAGGGAAGCAGGGGAGGCGGATGCTGTCTGAGAAGCTGGGCCGTTCCGCTCAGTGCCTGCCAGGACCACGTGCTGGAGAAAGAAGCCCAGGACGCCGCGGAGCGCAGGAGAGGACAGAAGAGATCCAGGCCTGGTAAACCTCAGCTGGCCAGGCTCCTCTCCAGGGCGGATGAGCTGGTTGGGCTTGAACCTGAAGCTCCTGCCAGCTTTCCTGCCCATAGCCTGGGCTGTCTCCTGGTCCTCACGACTAAAGGTGTGCTCTGGTCCTCACCTCTGCTCCAAGCAGCAGGATGGAGGAAAGGGAAGATAGGCAGGGGCCCTGCCCAGACGGGTCTTCCGGATATTTCCCAGTCACTGCCCCCTAGCGTTTCTGTTTTCGTCCTTGTTTTGGGAAAGAGACGTAAGGTCACACCCAGAGGCAAGAGAGGCTGAGATCTGTGGTCATTCCAAGAGGCCCAGCTCAGAGTCAGGAGGTCTGGGTGACAGTGAAAGGACATGCGGCAGGGGACCCCTCTCTCAGAGAGTAGCGTCCAGCCACCAGATGCTCCCCCACTTGCTGATAGCACAGGGTACCTGAGCCCCCAGCAGCTCTGCCTGCAACACCCCTGCTGAAAGATGACTCTCCATGGCTCTATTTTAGGTTCTCAGGTTTAGGAGTCAGGGGCTCCCTTTCCCAGGACCCCCCACTCCTTGGATGAGGTGATTTTATAAACAAGAGCTAGCCCAGCCCTCCAGAGTTGTGCTGCCCAAAATGGTAGCCACTACTTACCTACCACTATTGAAATATAAATTTAAACTAATTAAAATGAGATATATTTTGGAAGTCAGCTCCTCTGCCACATGAGCCACACTTCAAGTGTTCCATCGCCACCCAGGGCTAATGGCTCCCATATTGCATGGCACAGACCCAGAACCTTCCACCATCACAGAAAATGGTATTGGCAGTGTTACCTCAAAGGCACAAAGAGCCAGAGGCCTAGGGCTCCTTGTGGGGAGCTGCAGCGGTGGACCCAGCCTGTGCACCTGCTTCTTTCTCACCACAGTCCCTACTGCTGGTGACTGGCACCGCCTCATGGCCCCATCACTGCTGAGGGGCAGGACGGACACTCAGCCTGATCCCAAAGACCAGCCACATCATGTGCCCCCAATGTGGGAGGAGAGACCAACAGGCATGGCCAAAGATGAGGAGCAAGACAGGGAACTGAAGGTGAGAAGGACTGGAGTGCTGCGCCTCTGTGATAGCTGACTGCGCAACTGGAGGCAAATTCCCTCTGCCCTCAACCTCCTCATCCATCCGCCCACCCCTCCATCTGTCCATCTATCTATGTACACATACATTTATTTACCCATCCACTCATTCATTTATCTACCCACCCATCTACCTTTCACCCGCCCATCTGCCTACCTACCCATCTACCCATCCACCCAACCTCTATCCACCCACACAGCCATCCATCTATACACATCTATATACCTATACATCCAAATAGCCATCCACCCACCCATCTACCCATTTACTCACGCATCTATCCATCCTCCCAGCCATCTATATACTCACACACCCATCCACTCATCTACCAATCCACACATCCACATATCCATCAACCCATGCATCCATTTACCCATCCACCCATCTATCCACCCATTACTCACCTATCCACCCATTTACCCACCTATCCACCTATCCATCTACCCACCTATCCACTCATCTACCCCTCTACCCACCTATCCCCTTATCTACCCATCTATCCACCTATTCATTCATCTACCAATCCATCCACCCACCTATCCACCCCACCATCTACCCGCCTATCTACCCACCTATCCACCCACACACCCATACACCCAAGTACCCATCTATCCACCCAAGTACCCATCTACCCACCTATCTACCCATCCACCCAACCATCTATCCACTCACACACCAATCCACACATCTACCAATCAATACACCCATATATCATCCACCCATGCACCCATCCACCCATCCATCTATGTCGCCATGCATCCATTTACCCATCCACCCCTCTATCCACCCATTACTCACCTATCCACCCACCCATCCATCTACCCACCTATCTACCCATCCACCCAACCATCTATCCACTCACACACCGATCCACACATCTACCAATCAATACACCCATATATCATCCACTCATGCACCCATCCACCCATCTATCCATGTACCCATGCATCCATTTACCCATCCACCCATCTATCCATCCAACCATCCACCCCTCCACTCACCTATCCACCCCTCCACCCACCTATCACTCATCTACCTGCCTATCCAACCACGTATTCACCCTCCTATCCACCCAACCACCTATTCACTCAACCATCCACCCATCCACCCAATCATCCACCCATCGACCCCCTTATCCATCCAACCATCCAACCCCCTATCCACCCATTCAGTCATCCACCCATTCAGTCATCCATCCACCTGCTCCATACTCCTGCCTTCCAGGCATTGTGGGTATAAAAACGAATGAGCCACAGTCTCCCACCTCAATATCAATATGAAAATAATTCGCAGAATAAGAACAATAATGGCAACAAGAACAGTCATTGCTGTGGTGATGCAGTGCGTGTTCTGACAGGTGTGGAGTGCGTTCCCCTTGCAGAACACGGTAAGCGGTAAACGCTGGCAACTGCTAAGGACCCTCCCAGGTCCCTCTCCCTCTGAGAGCCTGTGCTTCCCTGGGTGGGCTGAGGCTGTCAACCCAAATGCTGCGCCTGGCCCAGACCCCCTGAGGGAGGTTTGTGGGAGGCCAAGCTACATGCCCCACACCTGCTCTGGCCAGACCACTCAGCCAAGGTGGGACCCAGGCCAGGCCCCCACCTGCCTGCTCTATGGCCCTGCATTCCCAGGCTGCCAAGTCTCCACCCCTGCAACAAGAAAAAATCCCAGGAACCCCCAAGATGTAACCTTACCTGCAGGGGAAGCTGGAAAAGGCTGCCTTCACAGCTCTAGCTCTACTCTAGAGGAGCTGGAAAGGGTGCAGGCAGGAGCAGGGGGCTTGGCTGCAGGCTTTCTCAGTCTTGAGCTGCACAGACCCTTTCACTTGCAGAGCTGTGAGGACTGAAGATGACGTCAAAAAACACCTAGCTGGGGGCTGGCATGTAGCTGGTGCCTATGAAATGCTACTCAGAGTTACAGTGTGTGAGGGGTCCCATTCCTCTTTCACAGGCTCTGAGGCTATAGAGGTGTGAGGTGCACAGATCGTTCCTATAACTTGACAAGCCTGAACAAAACCGTCTTGCGCACAGGCTCCAGCTTGTACACAAAAGGAAAGGACAACACACTGTAAATCAAACCACCTTTGACCTGACTGGGAGATCTGTTCCCCGCACACTTCACCTGAGGCTTTGGAGAATTTTCATGGCATATGTCAACAGGCCGGGTGGTCAGGTAGCCTGAGGGTGTGTGGATGGCCACAAGGCATCAGCATCAGTACCACAGGGCCTGGGCACACCTGAGGGTGAGCTAGTTGGCTTCGTTGCACTTCTGGTTATTAATAGGTTTAAGAGCAGATCGATTCATTTTAAACACAGCTTGAGAGCTGAAAGGGCCATGGGATTTGCAAAACTATCTCTCCCCGGCAAAAACACATCCTACAGGCGACATTTGCGTTCAGACCAGAAGAGTCAAAGATTTTTGAGTACCAGGTGCTGAGCTAAATTGGAGAGATAGTCAAATCATTCAAACATTTCTCTTTTATTAAAAGAGACAGGGTCTCGCTTTGTCACCAGGCTGGAGTGCAGTGGTGCAATCTGCTCTCTGCAGCGTCAAACACTTGGGTTCAAGCAACCCTCCCACCTCAGCCTCCCAAGTTGCTGGGATTACAGGCATGAGCCATCACACCTGGCTTCAAGAAATTTCAGTACAGAGTGTCCGATCTTCCAGCTGCTAGTCAGTGACTAACACAAAGATGATTCCTGTCCTCCTTGGCCTGGTGTTCAAGGTGGGGAGCCGATAAGGAAACAGACAAATAAAGCTATTGTAAATCAAACGAGTGTAAGACTGTACTTTCAGGGACCATTTCTACTGTTTGTTACAAATCAAACAAATGACTGAAATGATAATAACACAGGGCACTCAGAGCCTCTTTGATAACATGACACTGAAACTGCCCTCTCAAAAAAAAAAAAACAATGTCCCTCTAAAATATCCATCTTCTCAGTTAGAGGTGACCATGTGACCCAGGTCTGGCCAAGGAAATGTAGGTGAAAAGCTCAAAGAGAAGAATCTTTTCTAGATAAAAAGTCAAAGCTCTATTGGAAGAAAGACCATCTTTGTCTTATCTCTTCCTCCTTCCTCTTCTTCCTGCCTGGAAAGGAGATGTGATGCTGGTGGGGGAGCAGCCGTCTTAGGCCTATGTGGTGTGAAGGATGTCATCCAGCAGCAGAAGGGAGCTGGAGGGGCGAGGGAGGTTAGGAAAGAGAGACAGCAAGTTGACCTGGGAACTCAGTCCTGGCCCCGACACAGAGGCACCAAGGCAGGGAGGACTGAGAGAGAAGCACACAGCCCTAGGGGAACATAGAGGGAAGGAGGACAAGGAGGGAAAGGAGATTCCTCTTTCCTAAGAGCTTAGTAGCCCAGACAAACAGATGGCCTTGAAGGTGCTTTCTCTTACCACTCATCGTCTATTAATAAAACAGGAAACACCACCTTTACTAATAGTCACAGTGCAAGGAGCGACACACTTGCAAGTCTCCAGGTCCATTTAAGTGGGGTCCAAAAATAAAACTGAAATCTAAATCAGCATTACATCGTTATGATGTTAATCAATATTTCACTCTTGCTTTGACCAGGCTGGCTGGCTTCCCTATAGAACACGCTGCTTAGAACCTTCCAGATGCCAAGGCTGGAGCCTTTCAAGGCCTGGAGACATTCTGGTGAGCTTTTCCTACCCCACTCTGTCTTTAAAAGTTACAAGGGGCCAGGAACTGTGGCTCACACCTGTAGTCCCAGCACTTGGAGAGGCCAAAGCAAGAGGACTGCTTGAAGCCGGGATTTCAAGAGGCTCCTGTTGCAGGATGAATAGCATCATCACTGTTTTGCAAATGCTGTCCCTGCATCCAGGACAATTATGGGACTCTCTGAGGTTATCTGGGAAAGAGGAGGACTGGGGATGGGAACTCACACTTCCTGCGTGTCTACCATGGCTGGAGAGGCCACCATGCCACACGTTTGTGAATGTGACTGATCGCCTTTAATTCTCACAGCTCCCATAGGGTTTATACTCCTATATTTCACAGATGAATTAACAAGTGAATAGGAGTAATGAGCTGGGCGCCACGCTCATGCCTGTAGTCCCAGTGTCTTGGGAGGCCGAGGTGGGAGGATCACTTGAGGCCAGGAGTTCAAGACCAGCCTGGACAACACAGTGAGCTCCTATCTCTACACACAGTTTAAAAACTTAGCCAGGTGTGGTATGCAACTGTAGTCCTAGCTACTTGGGGTGCTAAGGTGGGAGGATCACTTGAGCCCAGGAGGTCAAGGCTGCAGTGAGCTATGATCACACCACTGCACTCCAGCCTGGGCAACAGTGTGAGCTCCTGTCTCTAAAAATAAAATAATAATCAAGCAAAGTCACCTGTCCGGGGATCAGCAGTGCTAGGGTGCAGTCCCACGTGTGCCGGCTTTGGAGCCCCCCTCTGCTCCCAGCTCCGGCCGGTGGGTTTCTTTCGGTGAGTGTGTGTGTACATATTTGTCATCTCACAACATGAAAAGCCTGTACAGTGTGGTGATTAAACTCTGGCTCTGGAGTCAGACTGCCTCCCTCTGAGCTCCAGTTTCACTGCTCACTGGCTGTGTGACCTAGAGCAGGTTTCTTGACCTCTCTGTGCTTCAATTTGCTCATCTGTAAAATGGGAGTGATGAGAGTAGCCTCTACCACAGAGCTGGGATGGGAAAAGTCCTATGTGAGCTATTTTGATTATTTTTGTTTTTGTTGTGGATGCTGGAGGAGCCTGTGAGCCTGCACAGCGGGGAGGGGCAGTCCTGGGGAAAGCATCCAGAACCCTGCTGATTCTAGAAGCCCCCAGATCCTGCTTCAGTGGTGGCAGGCACAGACAGCGGCAGCGGTGGGCTCTGACACCCTAGACAGCACCCTCCCAGGAAGTGGTTTTGGTTTTGTCCCACGTTTGTTCTGAGTGAGCAGACAGGCCCTTCTCTGGGCTCCCGTCCCCCAAAACCCTCCCACCCTGTTTTCTAAGGGAAAGTGAAACTGCCCATCCTCAGGTCCTGAGCAGGCACCTGCTGAGCGCTGACCTCCCTCTGAAGTGGTCAGAAGAGTGGGCTTGGGTTCCTGTCAAGCACCCAGAGAACGGCCAACCACCCCCACTGGATGCAAGTGGGTGGGGGGCCCGGCTAGTGTGGGGATGATTGCCCCCTCAGTCCTGGACTGTAGGGTTCTGTCTGCCCATGGAAAGGCCCAGGCCCCAGTGGGAAAGGTTCTGGCCTGGGGGAGGCCTCAGGGCTACCCCTACACTGTCTGCCTGCCCTCGGGGCATTAATGCCACTGGACTGGGCGTTTCTATCGTTTCCCTGAGGGTCCCGTTCTATCTATACCTCCAACCCTCAGCGCCTGGCCACCCTGTCTGGGCTGCTGGCCTGGACTGAGACACCCACCTTCTCAGGGCAAGCTCTGGGCCTGTCCAAGCCAGCCCTGCCTGCAACCCCTGAGAGGCCAAAGCAAGGTCCTGAGTACCTGAGGCTTCCCGACCCTGGTCAGAGACCGCCACTTGCTTCACTCCTTCCACCTAAAGTATGAGCCCTGAGACGGCAGAGGCAGGGTGTGAGGCAGGCAGAGCCCCCATAGCTCTGTGCCAGGTCCCCAGACCCAGGCCCACAGCAATAACCTCCGAAACTGGTGGGACAGAAATAGTTCCCAGACAACCTTATCAGTCAGATAGCATAAAGCCCTCCTGTCCGCTCCAGCCTGGCCCCACAGAAATAGAGCTGCTGATTAGAACCTTCCAGACACCAAGGCTGGAGCCTTACAAGGGCTGGAGACATTCTGGTGAGCTTTTCTGCCCTACTTTATCTTTAAAAATTACAAGGGCCAGGCACTGTGGCTCACGCCTGTAGTCTCAGTATTTGGGGAGGCCAAGCAAGAGGACTACATGAAGCCGGGAGTTGAAGACCATCTGGGGCAATGTAGCGAGACCCCATCTCTAATAGATACACATATGGGAGGTAGAAAAGTTCCTCTTCAAACTTTCCTTTCTTAAGAAAAATTTGTGTTAGAAATAATAGCTTGTTTTAAACACTTTCTTCATTAAAAAAAAAAAAAAAAAAAGATATGGGGCCTTTAGGAGATGATTAAGTCATTAGGGCTGTGCCTTCGTGGGATTTGTGACCTTGTAAACAACTGGAGAGAATGCTAGGCCCCTTTTTTGCCCTCTGCCCTTCTACCATGCGAGGACACAGCATTGGTCGACTCTGAAGGATGCTGCGACAAGGCACCACCCTGAGACCAGACCAGACTGTCACCAGACACCACGCCTGCTGGCAACTCCAGCTTGGACTTCCCATTCTGCAGAACTGAGAGAAATACATTTTTGTCCTTTTTAAATTAACCAGTCTCAGATTAAGAAAAAAAAGAAAAGAAATAAACAATCAATTAATCAATTAACCAGTCTCAGGTGCTTTGTTATAGCAGTACAAATGAACTGCTACAACATTAAACCTTTGATTTGAGAATTCAGGAAACTCACTAACTCTCCCCTAACCCTGATCATGAAGACTGGTGTAAATAAATGCATGCCAAGTTCTGGAATGCAGTTTTCTTCTTAGTTCAAACACGCTACTACCCCTTGTTGTGGAATTAACTTATGTATTTGGAAGAAGGTTGCAGTCACAGGTAGGAAATCAAGTCATAAGTAAGGAAACAAGAGGCAGAAGCTGAGCTGTGGAACTGGCCAACTCACTGGAAGAAGAAAACAGCTAGGGGGTTACCCCTGGGCACAGGGTAATCCTGGTGATACTGGACATTAGCTTTATGTCCCTGTGACCAACACCAGGCCCCACATGGCGGTGTACGCGGAGCTGCTGGCTATTCCTGCTCAGACAAGGATTAGCTCAGGGGCTGGGCTGAGTTTAGCCAACACGGGGAAGAGGTCACTTGTCTCCCGAACCCCACTGAGAAAGGGGAACACTTCCAGCAGGATTCTGCTCTGCCCTTTTCTGCCTTGTCATGGGCAGTGAGTATCTGATGTGTGACAAGAAGGGAATATAATAAAGAAAGATTTTTGTGAATAGAAGGAATGCCTGCATTTATAAAACTGATCTCTTTCAGGGATGTAATAAAACTCAAAATAGAAAAAAAAATCAGCCCTCGAGAATGCACTATTTTTGTTAAAAAAAAAAAAAACTTTGAAAAGGTTTTTCTTCTCTCTGAAGTCTTGATGGATATTAACTGACCCCTTCTGGCTTGGTCAGTTAACGGCTACTCCCCTCCTTCTCCTCTGGATAGCAGCCATTTCACTGCCTTTTACATTTTAATTTTGGCAAGAAGGATATTGACCAAAGGATTATTCTTCAGCCTTTTGTGCCAAATATTTATTTAAAATATGAGGCCATCAAGATTAAATGCAAAACCTTACTGTGGTTCTTTGCCTCCATAAAGATGGCTAAATTTAAGTTGCTTTGTGCCTGTAGCCACTAACAATGAAACTTGCAGGAACTTACTCCCTCTGCCCTTGTCTTTAAGAGATTGACAATATACTGTAAATAGCTGTGTCACTATGAACTAACGAGAATGAAATTCTGGAACTACTGCAGGGTCACCGGCTGTTTCCCCCATCACCTGTCCCGGGGATTCACCCAGGCCTCCCTGAAAGTCAGCTGGCCTTTTTCTGTTATCACTGTTGTCAGGTTTATGGAGCTAGAAAGATGTGTTTAATGCAGTGGCTCTTGATCATTTAGGTGGTAATGCACATTTTGAGGATTTGATGAAAGCTAGATTTTTCTCCAGGAAAATTAATGAAATGTACAAACATTTCAAACACTGCATACAGTTTCAGGCTTTTTCCAGCCCTTAAAGCCCATCCCATGATCTCAGGTTAAAAATAATCAATAAAGAAAGATAATACTGGCATAATGTTAATTTTTGTAGGTACTGTGTCAGTCACATTTTAATCAGAGAAACAGAACAAATAGGAGATATAAGGAAATATATTACAAGGAATTGGCATGTGTGATTATGGGGGCAGCCTAGGCAAATCTGAAGTCCGTAGGGCAGGCTGTCAGGAAGGATAGGCTGGGACTCTTGGGTATAGGGTGAAGCTGCTATCTACAGGTGGAATTTCTTCTTCTTTCAGGAAGTCTTAGCTCTGTTCTTGGGCCTTTCAACTGAGTGTATCGGGCCCACCCAGATTATCTAGGATAATCTCCCTTAAAATCAAGTGACTATGGACTTAAATTACCCTACAGATTAGATGTGATTAAAGTCCACCTAACTTGATGTTTCAGTAAGGGGACTGTAGTGTAGCCAAGTTGACACACAGAACTGACGTTCACAAGTATAATGGTATTATGCTTACGTAAAAAATTATTTTTGTTTTAGAGATAAAATTGAAAGATTTAAGATGAAGTGTCATAATATCTGCACTTTGTGCCCACTGAGATTACCAACCTAGACACGGTGAGAGCAAACACAGCCAAAGGTTACTAACTGCGACACAGATGGAGGTATGTGAGGGTTTACTGTATTATTCTTTCCAGTTTTCTGTATGTTTGAAAGTTTTCGTAGTAAAATTTTGAACCAAAGTAGCCCCAGCCTCCTGCCTGATACAGTGTCTGTTAGCTCACAGCATATATTCAGTAAGTGTCTCATGAATTAAACTGAATAAGCAGCTGCATTTCACTGACAACCAAAGAGCTTGGCAGGATAATACTGTCATGGTTGTAACTGTAAGAGGTCTCCTGCTGCCTGTCCTCTACGCTTGTTCAAATAACTCCACTGATGAATAAAAATAGCAAGGCATTTTTATTTTTACTTATTTATTTATTTAGAGACAAAGTCTCGCTCTGTCGCCCAGGCTGGAGTGCACTGGTGCCATCTTGGCTCTCTCCAACCTCTGCCTCCCAGGTTCAAGCGATTTTTGCGTCTCAGCCTCCTGAGTAGCTGAGATTAGAGGGGTGAGCAACCATTCCCGGCTAATTTTTGTATTTCTAGTAGAGACGGGGTTTCACCTTGTCGCCCAGGCTGGTCTCGAACTCCTGAACTCAAGTGATCTGCCTGCCTCGGCCTCCCAAAGTGCTGAGATTACAGGCTTGACCCCCCCATGCCTGACCAGCAAGGCATTTTTAAATTCTCTTTTCTTTTCTTTTTTTTTTTTCTTCTTTTTCTTTTCTTTCTTTTTTTTTTTTTTTTTTTTTTTTTTTGACAGGAGTGCGATGTCGCACAGGCTGCAGATGAGTTCGAAGAAAAAAAACAGGGTCACTACAACCACC
>CAUYLG010023711.1:0-63665 GCA_963573385.1 Cacajao melanocephalus | reverse complement strand
AAACTTTTTTCAAATAAAGTCACAATCACAGGTGTTGAAGTTTTGAACATAGAAGTATTTTTGGCAAGACTACTTTTCTTTTGTTTTTTAAAAAATATACTTTAAGTTCTGGGGTACATGTGCAGAACCTGCAGGCTTGTTGCATAGGTATACACGTGCCATGGTGGTTTGCTGCACCCATCAGCCCGTCATCTACATTAGGTATTTCTCCTAATGCTATCCCTTCCCTCGACCCCCACCTACCAACAAGCCCCAGTGTGTGATGTTCCCCTCCCTGTGTCCATGTGTTCTCAACTCCCACTTATGAGTGAGAACATATGGGGTTTGGTTTTCTGTTCTTGTGTTAGTTTCCTGAGAATGATGGTTTCTAGCTTCATCTGTGTCCCTGCAAAGGACATGAACTCATCCTTTTTTATGGCTGCAGAGTATTCCATGGTGTATATGTGACACATTTTATTTATCCATTCTAACATTGATGGGCATTTGGGTTGGTTCCAAGTCTTTGCTATTGTGAACAGTGCCTCAATAAACACACGTGTGCATGTGCATTTATAGTAAAATGATTTATAATCCTTTGGGTATATACCCAGTAATGGGATTGTTGGGTCAAATGGTATTTCTATTACTAGATCCTTAAGGAATCACCACACTGTCTTCTACAATGGTTGAACTAATTTATACTCCCACCACCAGTGTAAAAGCATTCCTATTTCACATCTTCTCCAGCATCTATTGTTTCCTGACTTTTTAATTATTGTCATTCTAACTGGCATGAGATGGTATGTCATTATGGTTATGATTTGCATTTCTCTAATGACCAGTGATGATGAGCTGTTTTTCATATGTGTTTTGGCTGCATAAATGTCTTCTTTTGAAAAGTGTCTGTTCATATCCTTTGCCCACTTTTCAACTCATTATAGGTGGGCCTAGAATAGACTTAACTTGAAAGATAGAGTGGTACTACTCCCAGGGTATAAACATTCTGGGATCTCAATGGAATGCCTGGAATTTTCAGTGAGCTCCATATACTTTATTTAGCAGGCGCTCCTATGTCTCTCTGAACTATTCTCTGCTAGATCTTGTGCACATACATAACTTAATATTCAGATGAAGACATACAGAAATATTTTATGCAGATTTGTGGAGCTCTTTCCCTGTGCTGCTCCCTCCACTGTGGTACCATGGCCTGCAAATGCTGGCTAACTTGTCAGCCATACACTCTCATCTCAGTCTCCTCAGCTCAGCCAGACTACTACACTCTACTTAGGTTCCATCTTCCTGCACTAAAGTCCAGAAAGTACCTCCAGTAGAAAGTGAGGGCAACGGAGAGGCTCATGCTGTGTTTCAGTTATTACTTTACTGCTTCTTAGCTCCACATTTGCCCCCTTTATTCCTAGGGCCCTGACTGCTCCACTCTGTATTCTTTCAAGGATTGTAGTTTAGTGCTGTTTATTGTTTGATGTCTGAAAAGAGTTGTGTCATGTATTTTCCCCCAGTTTTATAGCTGTTTACAGTGGGAAAGCTAGTTCAGGACCAGTTATTCCATTATTGTCAAAGGGGATGTTCCTTCTTAAAGTTCAGAAGTCACACATATGTTGGGGTGCATGTCAAGTTGGAGTCTGGAATTGAAAAATTAGACATCCTTGGGTTTTTTTTTTTCCCTACCAGTCATGATGAAACAATGGCTGACCCAGAGATACCAAGACAGTTTCTCTCTAGACACTGGAAGGGAATCCATCTTGCAGTACAAATTACCGATGTACATGGGACTTAGGCTTCAAGCTGGAGGAAGCTGGTGGAGCTGGCCCAAGATATTAAGAGATGCAATGGGTGCATTGACACAGTGTTTTTTTGCGAGTGCCTCACTATATTAGTCACCTGAAAAGATGAGGCCATGCTCATAGGTTGGTGAGCAGGATGGCAAAAACTCTCAAAGCCATGCAATATAAAGAAAGCTGCAGAAAACCGATTTTAATTCTTAAAGGGCTGTCCCGTGAAGAAGGATTGTATTTTCTCTGTGCGAACCAAGTGATAGTATCAATGGGTGTGGCAGGAAGGAATAATTCGTTGAATTGAAAAAACAACTTTCTACTAACCAGAGATGGAAGAGGCAGTGACTTCATATCAATGGAGGCATACAGGCTTTTGATGGGTGCCAAACACCCACAATTTGCCACAAACTTGGCAGCTGAAAACAAGACCCTTTGTTATCTTACAGTTGTGTGGGCCAGAAGTTCAGGTAAGCTCAGCAGGTTACTCTGCTTAGGGTCTCACAAGGCTGAAATCAAAATGATGGCTGGCCTAAGCTCTTATCTGGAGGCTCTGGGGGAGAATCTGCTTCTAGGTCCATTCAGGTTCTGGGCAGGTTCAGTTCTATGAGGTTGGACCAACATCTTGGTTCCTTGCTGACTGTGAGCCAGGGGTCATTCTTAGCTACTAGGGGCCAACTCAACCAAGTTCCTTGGTTTGTCCCCTCTGTCTTCAAAGCCAGAAATGGAGCGTTGAATTCCTCTTTTGCTTTGAATCTCTCTGACCCTTCCTTCTGCTGCCAGCTGGAAAAAGTTCTTTGCTTTAAAGGGCTCAGGGGATTAAGTTAGATTCATCCAGACAGTTGTCCCTTTTTAGGATCAACTGTGTCATATAATAGAACACAGTCATGGGATTGATCTCTCCCTGTCTTCACAGGTTCCAGGGATTAGGGAGTATGAATCTAGGGGTTATTTTTAGAACTGCCTACTATAGGACATACCCCAGCAGAGAAGTGATGACCACTTAGCAGGGACATCACCCAGGCTTCTCAAGCATAGAATGGGCCCTCAGACTAGGTGAACTTTAAGATCGTTTTTAGTCCTGAAGTTTTATGAGCATTTTAACAGGATTTATAACTAAACATTTACAAGAAACAGGAACTGCAAATAGGAACCTGTTGACAGAAACTGTTGACCTAGGACAGTCAATTAACTCATCACTGTTCTAACATTGGCTGATCAACTTGCACAGCAGCAAATATTTTTGGTTACAATGTCAAGTCTACATATTTCTCTTGTTTCCTCCACCAGCAAAGTCATTTTCTCTGGCCCCATGCTATGTCTGCTCCAAAGATCCCACCCTACACCTGCTCCGTCTTTCTCTGCATCAAGACTATTTATAGGAGTAAAGCTTTCATTTATTCAGTGGGGTTGGTTGTTTTTATTTTTGAGCTCCTTCTGTGTGACCTGTTATTTCCTAGATAATTCAAAGTTTCTAAAGACAGGGAAGACACAGTATCTTCCCTCAAGGAGCTTAGCGTGCAGTAGTGGAAACACGATGTGCATAAATAACTGTTGTATAAGACCAGTTGTGGTGTTTTAAATAAATCACTTGTAGGAGTGGATAGATAAAATGCCTGGGAATTAAAAGGAATGAGGATATTGTCCTTTTCTCTTGGAGGAATCCGAAACATATTCTTGGGGGAGAGTTGGCTTTAGATCTGGGTCTTGAAGAATGAGAACAGTTTGGGCAGGTATAGCTAGGGAATGGCATTTCAAGCAGAAGGAGTTGTGGAGACACAGCTGGAGAAATAGTTTGGAGTTATTTTGTCAGGACTTGAATGAGATTGAGGACTTTAGCTTGATTCAGCAGGCAACAGAAAGTGTTCTGCTAAATGCATATAATAATGGCAATAATCTCCTCCTGACAAACTTTACAGAAATAGGGCAATTCAAATATCATAAAGAACATATGTACAGGATTATAATGACACACAGTAAACTTTAACAACAAGTAATAAACTAAAAATATTCCTGGGGAAGAAATAACACCTAGCTTTATCCTGTTTGTTCATTTTCCTTTGCCTTTGATTTTCATTGTTCCTGTTCTGTAGTTTGAAGCTTCTTCTTTGTGTGTGTCAATGAAGCTTGTGCAATGCTGTGAAAGCCCTGGACACACTTTAAATTCTCTCTTTTTTTCTCCTCGGCTGCTTTACTTATGTCTATCAAAAGCATATTTTGAGTCAGGTGGAAAGGGTACATTCAAAGCCAGTTTTAAAATTCTTTTAATAATATTACTTCTTAAAGTATTCCAAGATTGTCATTTTTTTTGTAGAGATTTATTTTATGTAAGAATTTTATAAACCATAATTCAAAAGCAGTTGCACAAAACTAATCATGTCCAAAGGTCTATTTGATACAGCAGGGTTTATAACTTTTTAGGACTAGGTGTCTATCGTAAGTGGTCACTTCAGGACCCTTAGGAAGATTCTAGCTCATACCTGATCTGCACATGCAGACTTCAGGGTTACCGGGGCTTCTGAAATTCCCCACTTCAGGGCTGAGATGTGTTATAACTAATGCCTTTGTGTTGGGATCCATCACTAACATCTCAGTGTTACCAGAATACCTGAGGGTAGGAGTTAGAAAAGAGGATCAAGGTAGGGTGAGCACCGTTGAAGGGTGTCGGAAAAGGCAGTATCACAGGGAAGGGGCTCCAGAGATACCGTGGCCTTTCTCCATTGTGTATTTGATGGTTGTAGCCAAGTGTTTTCCACAATGGTCACTTGTCAAGTATTATTCTTGGTTTTGGAAACACTTGGTTTTAGATGACTCTGCAGATGCCATCCCTGGAGACAGCCAAGGGTTTAAGTGACAGTTACAGTGATTTTTTTACTTAGGCCTCTTATAAAACTAGGTTATGGGAAATATAGTCCCACTCTGCCATCTAGCCTACATGTTCTGTCTTTCTTGTTTGAAGGCTCTTTTCAGAAGGTTTCTTTGAGAGGCAACACTGCTTTTAGAATTACAGAGATCTGGACTTACATCTGGTTCCACAGTTTATCAACTGGGTGACTTTAGAAAGTCTCCTAACTTCTTTTAGCCTGTGATAATAAATTCAATATCACATGTGAAAATGATTAGATATCCATACTGTTTGGGTTAATTTCAAATGTATGACAAATTAGTTTTAATTTTAGAAATCTCTGTGTATGATCTGCCTTCTTTAACAGAGTGTACCATTTGATAAACATTGATTGACATTCTTTATTATTATTTTTATTTTACTGTAAGTTGGGGAATACATGGGCAGAATGTTCAGGTTTGTTACATAGGTATTCGTGTGCCATCGTGGTTTACTGCACCTGTTGACTCATCTTTTAAGTCTCCTTCCCTCATCCAAACCTCCCAACAGGCCCTGGTATGTGTTGTTCCCCTCTCTGTGTCTATGTGTTCTCATTGCTCAACTCCTGCTTATGAGTAAGAACATGTGGTGTTTGGTTTTCTGTTCTCGTGTTAGTTTGCTGAGGATGGTGGCTTCTAGTTTCATTCGTGTCCCTGCAAAAGACATGATCTCATTCATTTTTCTGGCCGCATAGAATTCCATGGTGTATATGTAACACATTTTCTTTATTCAGGATTGACTTCTTTTTCTATGTACATATTTCTGTGTTATGCATGGTAAGAAATGTAGAGTTGAAATAGGTCCTTATACTTCTTCATACTTCATCACTGGCATCATTTTAACCACTGGTGATTACAGTTGATGGGATACAAGAGCCATGGGAATGGACACAGCTTGTTTCAGTGAGATTATATCTGGTAATCTTGGTATTTGAAAATTTAGTATTTATGGCTTTAGCAATTCATTTAACAACACAAATCCTTTGACATGTATGTAACCATTTATAATTTAGCTGAGACTCAAATGCGAAGTTTATGACTCTACAAGCATGGGGAGTCATGATGGCGGACTGCCCGTCATCCACATCTCAGTGTGGCATTGTTGTGTCTTACACTTTGTTAGTAAGTAGTCATGTTAGTGATGGGGTGAAAATGTTCTCTGTGGCTTGGCGCCAGAAAGAAGGCCAACAGGTTGATGGTGGTGGTGGAAGAAAAGGGAAAATGAAGGGAGTTAAGAAAATAATGGCTCATTGGCAGTTTTTAGATCAATAAAATTATCTAGTAATTAATTTGGTGATAGCTTAAACCTATGGTATAAATGGGTTGAACCAAATGTTCATTTTATGTAGAAACAAGAAAATAGTTCAAGAAATTGGTTAAACGAGGGCTGAAATTTTTAGTTATGAGAAAAATGAATAAAATTTAAACCTGCCATTGTTGGCAATGAAGAGAGAAAGTTCATGTGGGAAGGGGCTCACTGGTCTTCCTGCCATAATTCTTCCTGGAGAGTCACTTCTTTAAATTCTGTACCAGTTACTATCACCACTCTGCTGGCCTTCAGGAGGCACTGCTCCCACTTATCTGATGATACCAAGCAGGGGACAACAAATCCTCGCTTTAATACCCTATAGCCCAGTGGGGCTGAAAGTGGACAAGGTTTTACTAAAGAGTTGATTATAACAAACTGGAAATGAATGCTGCCTGGCTCTGTACCTGGTCAGACAAAGGTATAGTTGACTTGTGCTTTGATCTGGGGCCTCCTAGCAGAGGTCTTCATACCTGATCCAAGGGTACCTTCTTTTGGCTCAGTTCCACTTCTTTCTACTTCCACTTAGAATGTTCCAAGGGTGTTAGAGTCCTCTAATGCAGATCCAAGAGACTGAAGTCCAGAGAGAATCTCTGCTCTGCCTGCCTGAGGTCTGCCCACTCCTATTCTCTATGAGAGGACCTGTTTCTTTCTTGATGTTTTAAACCAGGCATGTCTGTTTCCTTCAGGGAGACCCTTATTTCTACCCTCAAATATGTTAGGTGCTTTTATGATTCCTATTGTGCAGAAGAGTACAGATTCTTTCACTTGTTCAGTGATGGAGTGTGAATTCCAGCAGCCCAGCTCCATAGCTTAGTTTCTTAAACACTAAGTGCTGTAGTCATCTCATATACAAATAAATTTCATAATGTATGCTGGACTCGTTAAAGATCCAGATCATTAAAAATTTTAGTTGTATTTTATATCTATGTACAAACAAATATATATGCAATATTTCTTAAATTTCTCCGATGACAAAGCTCACCTGGGATGCATATGAAATTGCAAGACTACCAAACCTTCCCCATGGAGAATCTGATTTAATAGAGGCTTGAAGTACTGATTTTTCTAAAAGTTTATTTTAGAAAATAAACTAATAGATTTTTCTCAAGTTAGATTCAGATAATAGGTTTTAGTTAATTTAGATAACAGATTTTTCTAAAGTTAATTTTTCTAAAAGTTCATTTAAATTTAAAAGTTTATTTTCTAAAAGTTGTTTATTTAAGTTTGACTCTTACCTTTTGGGCAAGTTTCAGACATTCTCCTGATGAGAGCTCATGGTTGTTACTGCATTTGGAGCCCTTCTGATGTCTTCATAGTCTCAGCAGCTATTGGCCTCTTCCCCAGTTTGACTTTTTCTCCTTCAGGCCTTTATCACTGAGACCTATTTGGAGTTAATTTTTGTATACAGCAAGTAAAAAGATGTGTGGATTGAACTTTGTTTGTTTTGGTTTATGGATATCCATTTTTTCCAGCACCATTTATTAATAAGACTAATCTTTCTCTACTGCATTAAAAAAAATAACCGAGATATTATTTCCATACTCTACAGTTCACCTAGGTAAAGTATGTGATCCAATGATCACATACTTTTAGTTGACAAAGTCTCTAAATAGTCATGGTCTCCAAAGAATGTGTACAAATAACAATAAGTATATGAAGAGATGCTCAACAACTTCATATCTGAATATTTGTGCAACTATCACCACAATCAACTTTAGAACATTTTTCTTACTCTAAAAAAGAAACCCCATACCTAATAAGCATTCACCCTACAGTACCTATTGTTTCCAGCCCTAAGCAACCTCTCATCTACTTTGTGTCTCTATAGAATTAATTGACTATTCTAGATGTGTTATAGAAATGGAATCATATAATTTGTGGTCTTCTATGACTAGTTTCTATCACTTAGCATAATGTTTTCAAGGTTCATCCATATTGTACTGTTTGTCAGTACTTCATTGCTCTTTATGGCCAAGTAATATTCCATTGCGTGGATATGACATTTTATTGATCCACTTGTCAGTTGATGGACATTTGAGTTGTTTCAACTTTTTGGCTATTGTAAATATACTCCTATGAATACTTTCATACAAATTGTTATGTGGGTATGCGTTTTTGTTTTTCTTTGATATATACCTAGGAGTGGAATTGCTGGAATTATTTAAAACTCTGCAGTTAAATAATTTGAAGAACTGCCAAACTGTTTCCAAAGCAGCTTTACAATTTTACATTCTCATAGCAATGTATGAGAGTTCCAATTTCTCCTCATTCTTGGAAGATTTATTGTTTGTCTATTTGATTATAGTCATCCTAGAGAGTATGAAGTGGTATCTTATTCTGGTTTTGTTTTGAATTTCCCTAATGACTAAGGATATTTGGCCAGGCACAGTAGTGCGCCCCTGTAATCACAGCTATTCAAGATACTGGGGCAGGAGGATTTCTTGAGGCCAGGAGTCTGATGTTACAGCACATTGTGGTCACACCTGGGAGTGGCTACTGCATTTCAACTGGGATGACACAGCAAAACCACATCTCTAAAAAAGAACAAAAGCCAAAGCTCACCAACCAAACAAAAAAAACTCCAAACCTCAGGGGCATATGAAGTTGTTGAGCATCTCTTCATATACTTATTCTTATTTGTACACATTCTTTGGAGACCATGGCTATCTAGAGACTTTGCCAACTTTTAAATTGGGTTCTTTGTCTTTTGATTATTGAGTTGTAAGAGTCCTTTATATATTTTGTGCCATGGTCATCCCATGGAAGAGAAATGGGGCCCCCCTACAAAAAATTTGACTGGGTGTCAATACTGATAACACCACACATGCACCAAGAGGGTGTGAAAACCTTTGTTGTTCACATAATCAGGCTTTGCAGAGAACAGGGCAGCCTTTCAAGTAAAGTATAAAAATGGCCCAGGAAAGTAGAAAAGAAGGTTGGCTTATCCTTTATTGTGGTTAGGGAGTGGAGCTAGGGGGAGGTTCTCACACACATGCCAATGCTTTTGTTGTTTGAAATCTTGCCAGTGCCAAGGAGGAAGCACACAGGCTTTCTTATCAGTTTGCCCAGATGTGGGGGAAGAGTGATGAGGCTTGAGAGCTGCCAAGAGGAAAACATCAAAATGAAGTTGCTCTTTTTCACTGTCTGGATGCAAGTCTCTTATTCCATACATGATTCACAAATATATTTTTTTTCCATTCTGTGGATTACCTTTGTTGATGATTGCTTATAGCCCAAAAGTTTTAATTTTTATTAAGTTCAATTTATCTGTTGTTCCTTTGCTTTTTGTGCTTTTGATGTTGTAGCTAAGAGACCTTTCCCTAACCCAAGGCTACAAAGATTCATTCCTATCCTTTCTTCTAAGAGATTTATAGTTTTAACTTTTACCTTTAGGTATATGCTCCATTTTAAGTTAATTTTTGTGTGTGCATAGTTTTTACCAAAGTGCTATTTTACCTTTGTCAATAATTGGTCATCAATGTATATTCTTTTTCTAAATGTTCTATGCTCTTTTATTGATCTATTTGTCTGTCTTTGTGCCAGAGGAGGCTTGTTCTGATTACTGTAGCTTTAGAAAAAGTCTTGAAATTAGGTCATATCAGCCTTACAACTTTGTTCTTTTTCAAAGTTGTTTAGTCTATTCTAGATCCTTAGCATTTCCATGTGAATTTTGAAACTGGCTTTCTATTAAAAAAATTCTGCTAGTAGTTTGATTGGAATTGCATTGAATCTATACATTAATTTGGGAGACAATTGATACTTTAGTAATATTCAGTATTCCAGTTCATATGTACAATATATTTCTCCATTTATTTAAGTCTTCTTTAATTTATCTCAGTGGGCGTTTTATAGTTTTCATTGTATAGGTCTTTCTTATTTCTGGCAGATTTATCACTAAGTAGTTCAAAATTTCTGTGCTATTATAAATGGTTTTTTTGTTTTAATTTCTAATTGTTTGTTAGTATATATGATTTTGTGTATTAATCTTACATGCAAAAACTTTGCTAAACTCACTTATTTCTGCATAGATGATTAGGTTATATGTGAACAAAGAGGTTCACTTTTTTATTTCAATATGGATGACTTCTACTTCTTTTCCTAAAGTTATTGCACGGAAGAGGACTTCCTATATGATACTGAACAGAAGTGATGAGAGTGGACACCCCTGTCGTGCTACTGGTCTCGGGGAGAAAACAGTCTTTCATCATTATATATTACCTGTAGATTTTTGAAGATGGGGTTGAAGACATTCCCTTCTATTCCTACTTTGCTGAGAGTTTTTATCAGTGCAATTCACCTTCGAGTAAACACAGGTTTGAAGTGTGTGTGTTCACTTACATGCAGACTTTTTCCCAATCAGACAGATAGAAAATACAGTAGTTGCAGGATGTGAAACTTGTGTATATGGAGGGTGACTTTTAGTATCAGCAGGTGTACAGGGGGACTGAAGGACTTGATCATGTGTGATTTGGTATACTCAGAGGGTTCTGGAACCAATCCTCTGCATATACTGAGGATGATTGTAATAGATGAGAAGATCATGTTATTTTTAAAAAGTATGTTAATATGGTAAATTACATTAATTGATTTTCAAATGTTAACCTAAACTTGCATTTGTAGGATAGGCCCCTCTTGGTTATTGTACTAGTTTCCTCAGGCTGCCATTACAAAGTACCACAAACTGGGTGATTTGAAACAACAGAAATTTATTCTTTCACAGTTCTGGACTTTAAGTCTGAAATCAAGATTTCCAGGGTCCTGCTCTCCCTGTCTTGGGCGTATCCTTCCTTGTCTCTTCCTAGCTGCTACGGTTGCCAGCAAGCCTTGGTGTTCCTGTGTTTGCTGTTGCGCTACTCCAACTTCTGCCTCCATTGCCACATGCTGTCCTTCTTGAGTCTCTTTATCTCTGTGTTCAAATTTCTATATTACAAGGATACCAGGCCTACCCTAATCCATTTTAATCCCACTTCAACTTGGTTATATCTGCAAAGATCTGATTTCTAAATGAGGTCACATTCACAGGTACCAAGGGTTACAACTTACCTTTCTGAGAGACCCATTTCTACCCTCTACAGTCATGAAATATTATTTAAAAAAATATACTATTGCGGTTGGGCATGGTAACTCATGCCTGTAATCTCAGCACTTTGGGAGGCCGAGGTGGGCAGATCACAAGGTCAAGAGATCAAGACCATCCTGGCCAACATGGTGAAATACCATTTCTTCTATAAATACAAAAATTAGCTGGGCACGGTGGTGCATGCCTATCGTCCCAGCTACTTGGGAGGGTGAGGCAGGAGAATTGCTTGAACCCAGAAGGCAGAGGTTTCAGTGAGCTGAGATCGAGTCACTGTGCTCCAGCCTAGTGACAGAATGAGACTCCATTTCAAAAAAATAAATAAATTTGTTGGAATATTTGTTTGTTAGAATTTTTTTTTTAGAATTTTGCATTTATATTCATGAGAGATGTTTTTCATAGTTTTAGAAAATACTCTCTTTTTTTTTGGTTTTGCGATTGGGACAATGCTAGACTCACAGAATGAATTGTGAAGTATTCCCTCCTCTGCTATTTGCTGGAATAAATTGTGTGGAATTAGTCATATTTTCTTCCTTAAATGTTTGAGTGAATTCTCCAGTGTAGCCATTTGGCTATGAAGTTCTCTTTTTGCAAAGATTTTTAACTGCAAATTTCCTTTCTTTAATAGATATTGAGCCATTTAGTTGATCTGTTTCTTCTCAAGTGAACTTTGGTATTGCATGCCTTTCAAGATCTTTGTTCATTTCACCATAATTGTACAATTTATTTGCATAACATTGTTCTTAATATTGTCTTATTTTAATATCTTTAGAATCTATAATAATTCTTAATATTTGTAATTTTTGCCTTCTTTTTGTTTCTAACTCATCAATCTGGGTAGAGGTATCAGTTTTATTGACCTGTCAAGGTACTAGATTTTGGTTATATTGAATGGCTCTATTTATTATTTTTCTGTTTTCTATTTTATCAATTTCTATTGTGATCTTTACTATTTCTCTTCCTCTGCTTTCTTTGTACTTAATATGTTTATCATTTTCTAGTTTCTTAAAATAGAAGCTGAAGTCATTGAGACTGTATTCTTTTCTAATGCAGGTGTTTAGTATTATAAATTTTCTTTTAAGTGTTGCTTTATCAGGATACCACACATTTTTATATTATGCTATTTCATTCCATTCTGAATAATTTCTTACTTCCCTTTTGATTTATTCTTTGATTATAGGGTATTTAGAAGTGTGTTGTTTAGTTTTCCAAATATGTGGTAATATTGAAAAGGATTTTTCAGTTATTAATTTCTAATTTAATTTCATTGGGTTGGACAACATACTTTGTATGACTTAAATCCTTCTAATTTTATTGAGATTTTTTATGGCTCAGAATGTGGTCTATCCTGGCCAGTGTGTCCTGTGTACTTAAAATGTGCATATTGTGCTATTGTCCATAAATGTCAATTAGGTTGTGTGGTGGTATTTTCAAGTCATCTATATTATTCCTATATTCTATAACCTTTTCTGCTTACTTGTTTTTTTTTTTTTTTTGAGACAGAGTCTTGCTCTATCACTAGGCTGGAGTGCAGTGGCAAGATCCCGGCTCACTGCAACTTCCGTTTTCCAGTTTCAAGCAATTCTCCTGCCTCAGCCTCCCAAGTAGCTAGGACTACAGGCATGTACCACCACACCTGGCTAATTTTTTATACTTTTAGTAGAGATGGGGTTTCACCATGTTGGCCAGGATGGTCTCGATCTCTTGACCTCGTGATCCGCCCGCCTCGGCCTCCCAAAGTGCTGGGATTACAGGCGTAAGCCACCGTGCCCAACCTGCTTACTTGTTCTATCCGTTATTAACGGAAGAGTGTTAAAACATCCAACTAAAACTGTGGATTTGTCTATCTGTCCTTTAGTTCCATCAATCAATTTTTCCCTCATGTATTTTGATTATTTGCTATTAACTATATAAACTTTTAGAATTGTCATGTCCTCTTGATGAATTGATCCTTTTTTGGTCTGTGTTGCATTTCGAATAGTTATGACTGCTATGCCATTGCAATTCTTCTGTAATGTCTGATCTGCCATTAATCCCATCCACTGTATTTTTTTTAATCTCAGACATTATAATTTTGATTTCAAAAATTTGATTTGGATCTTATTAATATTTTATGTCTCTAACTTTTTGGATATATGGAATGCAGTTATAATAATAATTGTTGTAATAATGTCTGCTAATTCCAACATCTGTCAGTTCTGGATGGTTTCTATTCATTGATTTACCTTATTTTATGGGTACTATTTTCCTGCTTCTTTGCATGCCTGGTAACTTTTGACTGGACGCTAGGCATTGTAAATTTTACCTTGTTCAGTATTTGATATTGTATGCCTATAAATATTCTTGATTTTTTTTTCTGTCAGAATAAGCTAAGTTGCTTAGAAACAATCTGATTTTTTTTCAGGTCTTGCTTTTAAGAATTGTTTGCTAAGCTACAGCAGCATTTAGCCTTAGGCTAATTATTCTCCATTCCTGAGGAAGACCCTTTTGAGTATTTTATAAATTATGAGATGTTCCAGTCTGGCTCATGGGAATGGGTTAGGAAGACTCACAGAATCAGCATATTGTCCTACTCACAACCAGGATTTATTATAGTGAAAGTACACAAAGCAAAATCATCAAGGGGAAAGCACATGTGGTAAAGTCCAGAGAAAATTGAGCTCAAGCTTCCCAGAGTGCTGTCTCAGTGGAATTGCACAGGATGCACTTCAGTCCTTCAGCAAGGAGTTGTGACAAGAAATGTGAAATGATATCTACTCCAGAAGCTCCTTAGTCATTTAGCACCGAAGGTTTTAATTAGGGGATGGTAATGTGAGAATTCTCTCCCTAGTATGGACCAAAATTCTAGATTCCTGGAAGGAAAGGAGGTGTTAAACACACGCCTTCCTTTAGTTCTCTTTCCTTTTTGTAGAAAGAAAATAATTGGAAACCTCCTGATTTGACAAAGTATGTGTTACACCAAGGGCTGGCCAAGGATTTCTCTAAGGGGCCAGATAGTAAATATAGGCTTCATGTGTGTGTGCCAAATGGTCTATGTCTTGACCACTCAGCACTGCTGTTACAGTATGAATATAGCTAGACGATACAGAAACAATTGAGTGTGATTTTATTCCTATAGGAACTTTATTTTTTATTTTTATTTATTTATATATTTATTTATTTTTGAGATGGAGTCTCATTCTGTCACCCAGGCCAAAGTGCAGTGGCATGATCTTGGCTCACTGCAACCTCTGCCTCCCAGGTTCAAGTGATTCTCCTGCCTCAGCCTCCTGAGTAGCTGGGATTGCAGGCACACAGCACCATGCCAGGCTGTTTTTCATATTTTTAGTAGAGCTCGAGTTTCACCATGTAGGCCTGGCTAGTCTCGAACTCCTGACCTCAGGTAATCCACCCACCTCGGCTACCCAAAGTGCTAAGATTACAGTTGTGAGCCACCGTGCCGGCCCAGAACTTTATTTTTTAAAAAACAGGGTTTTTTTTCCTTTGTTTTGTGGGAGGGGTTGCCTATAGGCTGTGATTTCCCAGCCTGGATGCCACACAATTATTAGGAATAATCTCCCTTTGCAACAGCAACATGAATTTATTACAAGCCTTTTATGAAATCCAAAAAATTCGGTGTCCTAAAATGCAGGCCTGTTGTGACATCAATGAAAAGTAGGGGTAAGTCTGCAGCAGGGGTGGAGCAGAATAACCATCAATGGCTAATGACCTAATACCTCAGTTTTTATTGTGTTAGAGACGATTCACTGTATTTTGAATTGTGTCTTTTGTCCCAGGAGATTTTTACCCTGAGCAATGTACCAACTTAAGTCTGGAAAGGGATGAGAAATATGCTTTTTTTTGATAAAGAGTGAGAACAACAGCTATGAAAAGGGGGAAAACAAAAGAATCCATCCCTCCATGACAGTCTTGGTCTCAAGCAGATCATTTTAGTGAACCCCAAATCTGGTGAAAGAAAATCTGGATCGATTCTTTACAGCTTTTAGAGCCTTCCTACCCACTGAAAGTTCTTCCAGTGACTCCAGGGATACTTTAGGTTGGAGTTTTGAAAACTTTAAGAAATTTCTTTCTGTTTCCCAGCAATGGAAACAATTACAGCTCATGCATGTAACCTGTTTAGCTGTCCTTGATGGTGGTTATTCTTGCTCTTTAATGCGTGCTGCCATCTCAAGTCTCCCATGTCCCAAACAGATGTGTGCCTACATATGCTCCAGCCTCCCTTTCCCCTAAATCAACCCATACAGGGAGCTCAGGACTGACACTTACTTCTAAGAAAAATATCCACAGTATCAAACTTGCCTGTAATTCTAATACACTTTGGTAAAATTTTGGGAAGCTTTAGAAAATCACCGGGACGAGCTGGGTGCGGTGGCTCACGCCGGTAATCCTAGCACTTTGGGAGGCTGAGGCCGGTAGATCGCTTGAGGTCAGGAGTTCGAGACTAGCCTGGCCAACATGGTAAAACCCTACCTCCCCTAAAAATACAAAAATATTAGCCAGGCATGGTGGCAGGCACCTGTGATCCCAGCTACTTGGGAGGTTGAGGCAGGAGAATTACTTGAACCTGAAAGGTGGAGGTTGCAGTGAGCTGACATTGCACCATTGCACTCCAGCCTGGACAAGAGAGCAAGACATAAAAAAGGAAAATCACAGAGAAGGGTTATGGCACACACATATTTCCCTACTTAACCTTTCTGTGCCTCAGTTTTCTCAATTATAAAGTAGGAATAATAATAGTACCTATGTCAGAGGTTTACTATAAGGGCAAAATTATTGTTTTTATTAATATCCCATGTCAGTCTATTTGTGTTGCTATAAAGGAAGACATGAGGCAAGGTAATTCTTAAATAAAGGCAATTTATTTGGCCTATTGTTTTGCAGGCTGTACAAGAAGCATGGCATTGGCATCTGCATCTGGTGAGGGTTTCAGGCTGCTTCCACTCACGGCAGAAGGCAAAGGGGAGCCAGTGTGTACTGATCACATAGGCAGGAAGGAGGCCCAGCTTAAAAAAAAAAGCAGCTCTTGTGGGAACTAATAGAGCAGTAACTCACTCATTACTTCCAGGATGGCACCAAACCATTTATGAGGGATCTGCTGCCTTGACCCAAATACCTCCTCCTGGGCCCCACCTCCAATACTGCAGATCAGATTTTAACATGAAAGTTGGAGGAGACAAATGTTCAAGGTACATTATCTGAGTTTTCTTTTTCCTCTCCTACCTTTCCTTCTCACTTCGATTTTTCTAAGGTTGCTCTCCTCGGGGATGTAAGTTTTTATTCTCTTCTTCAGTTCTCCTTCATGGAAACTAAGGGGAAGCTGACAGTCAGACCACAGGGAGTCAACCCCTCCAAAGAAAACCATCCCTAAGAGGAACTCCAGCTGTTGGGAGAACAACGCCTTCTCCATCTTGCCCTGGGTATTGATGGCCGCCTCCTAGAGATCTTTGAGTCCTATTCCTTAAGTCTGCTGCTGTCAGGATGACTTGCTGCTTTTGAGAGGTTAGCCTCTAGAGGGTAACTCCCTTCTACCTCAAGCACAACAATATACAGCAGGAAATGCTGTTTTTGGCAGTGGATTAGAAGGAAGGCCAGATCTTGTTCATTGACTAAGAAACAATGGTAACTCATCTTGGATCCCTGAGAACACAGGAAAGACATTTGGCACAGAGTGGTCATTTGGTGAATATATACTGAACGAAGCAACTCAGCATTTAGACCTACCTATCTTATTTTTTTCCTCAAAACTGACAAAAGGCTGAAGAGCGCCATTAGAATGGGACTCATAAATGCTTTATTTATTCAACATGAGAGTCAAGGTAACGTAGCGTAGAGGCATGGGTTCTCTTGCCAGAGTGTCTTTGGTTTAAATCAGACTTCTACACACACTCTGGGCATCAGATTTCTCATCATCAAAATGGGGATAATTATAAAACTTGCCTCACAGTATTATTATGAGAGTTAGAAGACAATGCACAGAAGGTGTTTAGGACAATGCCTGGCACAGAGAACACACTCTATAAATGAAGCTATTATTAATTCAATGAACATTTCTGAATTGAGTGCTACTGTGTCTCATAAACTGGGCTGGGTGCTAGGGAATATGGAGATAAATACATAGTTTCAAGCCATAAAGCATTTAGGGCCTTCTATGGAAAGTGGAGAAGTAGATAGCAGTGGGGAGTATGGACCAAAGGCTATGCTACAGCTGTGCACAGAGCACTGTGAAGGCACAGGAGGGAATCCTCAATCAGATGTTAAGAGTCTCTAGAATTAACAAAAGCAATCAAATCTCTGCACACTCCCATCGCTTACATTTACAGAATTGTTCCATATGGCAGATGATGACCTAAAAGTCATATCCATTTTTTTTCAATTGCAGTTTAGTTCTAGCGAGTACTGTAAGGTAAAAGAAACATCATTTCCAAAATGCTGACCTTGGAGCTGTCAACACAGTATAATTTTCAGGGCTACCAAGGAAAGAGCAGAGAATCCAACTGAAAGAGCAGCTTTTGGAACTTTCTTTCTTTCTTTTTTTTTTTTTGACCTAAGGGGAATGATAGAAATTCCAGTGCGAAAAAATATATTTTGATAAAAATCAAAGGTAACAAATATTGACTGCCTGGGGGAGATGGGGAATATGTCTCAGGGAATATCCTGTTTGAAGTAGGTCTTGATTGTATTTGAACTGGGTTTGAAGAACAAGCTGGAACATGTCATATGGGAAAAGGCACTTCAGGAAAAGGAGCAAGCATTACAAAGTCCTGGAGTCATGGAAGATCAAAGTATTTTGACAGCGTTTCAAATAGTTCAGTGTGACTGCTATATAAGAATTGTGACAGCAAGTGGTTAACAAATGTTTAGAAATGGTGGATGGAGGGCAGGTCACGGAGAGTCTTAGGTGTATTCTTAAGGAGCATAAAAGATATTCTAGATATGATGGAAAGGACTATAAGAGAGAGCCGTGATTGCAATTGCAATTTGGAAAGATTGCTGTGGCCCACAATGGGTTAAAATTGCAAAATGTGAAGCAGTTGGGCAATGGTTGAGGTAAGGGATGATGAAACCTAGAAAAGGCAAGTGCCCTGGAGACTGGTGTTACATTGTTAGGCCTGAAGCCACCAGAGGGTTGATACAATGATTCCTCTATTTTAAGGTAGTGTGCATGTGTATAGCATGTCTCAGTGTACCTAGTGCATTATGGGCTTGACCTGTACCTGCTCAGGCTCAGTGCAAGCAGGTAGGAATTGCATCTCACTTTTCAGATGAGGGAGCCGTTTCATTGAGGCGAAGTGTCTTGTGCAAGATCACCAAGCCAAATGGTGGTGGAGTAAGGACAAGACCACAGGCGTCTTGAGTCCCACCCCAGTGCTTGTTGCCATATGTCTATAAAGAGTCCTTCACAACTCCTTCCTCCATCATCCTCAAAGACATGAACTGAAATCCTAAATGTGGACCACCCATGCCTCTTCAGTGTTTCTCTCCCTTTTCTCCTTGCCCACTGCCATCCTCAGTCTTCCCTCCTGATATCTTATTTAATCCTGGGGATTTACTTTTTGATTTCTAGTGCCTTAGGTCCTCTGGTTTGTGATAATAGAGCCCCTATCTTTACAGATCTGGTAGATCCCCTTTTTTTCTTGATATCAGGTTTACTTTTAAGGATAAAGCAGGAGTCCTGTGTATTGCTCTGATTACTTTTCAAGTTACTATTTACATATCATCAACCCTTGTTTCCACAATTGCTTACTTTCTCAAAAGCAAAGCCCCATGAAGGATTTTGTTGCTAACCATCTTTAAGAGAAATTAAAGGTGGAAGATTTATAACAGATGCCCGCATTCCATTGCTCTTACAGTATCCTTTCCTCTTGCAGGTTTCCACCCTCATTTCTCATCCCTCTAATATAAATCTCAGTAACTGAGTAGTGCATTTGCTCCATTATTGCCAGTTGGGCCCCCTTGGCTTCTTCCCTCCAATTTGATGTTACTCAGCTGGTTCCTCAGAGACCCTCTGTGAGCAGCGTGGCTCCAAAGCCCCTTAGCATTTTCTCTCAGAGTTCTGCTGATTGAGTCATCAAATGTCAAAGGGAAAGTTAGAGATCATTAAATCTAACCCTGCACAGATGAGAAAACAAAGACTCCGTGAGTGAAAGTGACTCTCCAAGGACACCAGGCAGCTGGCTTTGGGAGAGGCCAGAACCTGGGTCTCCTACTCTCACCTGGGCCTCTCCCACTGGTTTTCTCTGCCTTCTGTCTCTACCAGTAAAATATTAATTTCAATTAAATGGGACTCTATGGCAATCACAAAAAGAGAAAGGTATAGTTCCTGACTTCACAGCCGGGCTGGGTGACAAGTTTAAAACACATGGCAAGTTAAAGGACAAGGCAAACTCACCATATGCACACATCTGTCAGAGAGCCAGAGAATAGACACAGGTGAGAAGGATAGATGGGTTCAAAGGCTCATTCTTGAGAATCATCCAGAATCAGCCCACTGTGGGTTTCCATCCCAAATCTGCCACTTGACAAAGGGGCTTCCCCTTTGCTCGACACTCCTTCTGTCTCCTGCCACCATGTGAGGAAGGACGTGTTTGCCCCCTTTTCTGCCATGATTATAAGTTTCCTGAGGCCTTCTCAGCCATGCAGAACTGTGAGTCAATTAAAACTCTTTTCTTTATAAGTTATCCAGTCTTGGGTATGTCCTTATAGAAGCATGAGAAAGGACTAATACAGTAAATTGGTACCACAGAGAGAGGGGTGCTGCTATAAAGTGAACTTGGCATGTCCCCAAATATTGCTACACTTTAAATTGCTCACAGTGGTTAAGAAATGAAGTAACAGGTATCCTGGGACTGAGTTGGCACTCAGCAAATGGCAGTTGGGAAGGTTTCCCTGGTGGGAAGGATGAGAGAGATGCAGAAGGCTGACTTATCTGTAGCTATGTGGAAAAGAGAGATGAGATGCTTAGACAGGGCTGAGGGCTGGAGCCAAGGAGCAAGGAAGACATGGGTATGGTGAGGGACCAGGAGGAAGGCCACCTGGCTGGAGAGGAAGTTATGGAAGCAGAGTCAGGGAGAATGGCTGGAAAGGTGGATAGGAACCTTCCCCAAGAAGAGTTGGAAATTAGATTCAGCAATTCATGTAATGTTAAAATTGGAGGGGCCTAAGAAACAATCTAGTGTCTTTACCCTCAAACTGATCTTTGTGTCCCACTGGAATTTGATGCAAGGTTAGTGGGTATTACTTGGTCAAATGTGCTTGGGAAATTCTATGTCAAACAGTAAATAAGGTTCTTTCCTCAGAACTTTTGAAAAGGCAATGCCTATTGTACATTTTCAAGAAAAAAAAACACTGCATTTCACTTACTTCACCACAGAACTTTACACACGCATACACATACACACACATACACACACACACACACACACACACATAAACTAAACAGCAGTAAGATTTTGTCTCTTGTACAGAGAAACAGGCCTAGTGCCTCCCAAATAGCCCAAATAACTCTCTTTTCTTTTGGCTGGTTCTGGAGAGGAGAAGTCTGAGGTCAAAGCGTCAGCAGGGTTAGTTCTTTCTGAGGGCTCTGATGGAGAATGTGTTCCAGGCCCCTCTTCTTAGTTTAGAGATGGCTATTTTCTCCTTATGTCTCATACTGTCTTCTCTCTAGGAGCATTTCTGTGTCCAAATTTACCCTTTTGTATAAGGACACCACCAGTCATACTGGATGAGAGTCTACCCTAATAACTTTACTTTAACTTAATTACCTTTATAAAGATCCTGTCTTCAAATAAGATTTCATTCTAAGGTACTGGGAATTAGAGCTTCAACATATGAATTTTGGGGAAGCACACCTCAACCTGTGACATGTGGTCGTGTCCCCACCCAATCTCATCTTTAACGGAGCTCTCATAATCCCCACGTGTCAAGGGCAGGACCAGGTAGAGATAATTGAATCTTGGGGGTGGTTTTCCCCATGCTGTTCCCATGATAGTGAGTTCTCATGAGATCTGATGGTTTTATAAGGGGCTTCCCCCTTTGCTTGACATGCCTTCTCTCCCCTGCCACCATGTGAAGAAGGACGTGTTTGCTTCCTTTTCTGCCATGATCGTAAGTTTTCTGAGGCCTTCTCAGCCATGCAGAACTGTGAGTCAATTAAAACTCTTTTCTTTATAAGTACCCAGTCTTGGGTATGTCCTTAAAGCAGCATGAGAAAGGACTAATACAGTAAATTGGTACCACAGAGAGTGGGGTGCTGTTATAAGGATACCATAAAATGTGTTAGTGAGTTTAGAACTGGGTAACAGGCAGATGTTGGAACAGTTTGGAGGGCTCAGAAGAAGACAGAAAAATGTGGGAAAGTTTGGAACTTCCTAGAGACTTGGAGGGCTCAGAAGATAGGAAGATATGGAAAAGCTTGGAAATTCCTGGAGACTTGAATGGCTTTGGCCAAAATGTTGATAGTGATATGGACAATGAAAGTCCAGGCTGAGGTGGTCTCAGATGGAGATGAGAAACTTGTTGGGAACTTGAATAAAAGTGACTCTCACTTTTCTTTTGCAAAGAGACTGGTTGCATTTTGTCCCTGCCCTAGAGATCTGTGGAACTTTGAACTTGAGAGAGATGATTTAGTGTATCTGGCAGAAGAAATTTCTAAGCAGTAAAGTGTTCAAGAGGAAGCAGAGCATAAAAGTATGGAAAATTTGCAGCCTGACAATGCAATAGGAAAGAAAAATCTATTTTCTGGGAAGAAATTCAAGCCAGCTGCAGAAATTTATATAAGTAACGTGGAGCCAAATGTTAATCACCAAGACAATGGGGAAAATGTCTCCAGGGTATGTCAAAGAACTTCATGGCAGCCCCTCTCATCACAGGCCTGGAGGCCTAGGAGGGAAAAATGGTTTTGTGGGTGGGGCCTAGGGACCCCTGCTTTATGCAGCCTTGGGACATGGTTTCCTGTGTCCCAGCTACTTTAGCTCAAGCCATGGCTAAAAGGGGCCAAGGTACAGTTCAGGATACTGCTCCAGAGTGTGCAAGCCCCAAGCCTTGGCAACTTCAATATGGTGTTGGGCCTGTGGGTGCAAGTAAGTCAATAATTGAGGTTGGGGAACCTCCATCTAGATTTTAGAGGATGTATGAAAAAACTTGCATGTTCAGGCAGAAGTTTGCTGCAGGAGCAGAGACCTCATGGAGAACCTCTGCTAGGGCAGTGTGGAAGGGAAATGTGGAGTCAGAGTCCCTATACAGAGTCCCCACTGGGGCACTGCTTACTGGAGCTGTGAGAAAAAAGCCACCATTCTCTAGACCCCAGAATGGTAGATCCACTGACAGCTTTCACTGTGAGCCTGGAAAAGCTGCAGACACTTAACCCCAGCTCATGAAAGCAGCGGAGAGCGGGGCAGTATGCTGCAAAGCCACAGGATTGGAGTTGTCCAAAGCTGTGGGAGCCCACCTCTTGCCTCAGCATGACTTAGATATGAGACATGGACTCAAAGGAGATCATTTTGGAACTTTAAGGTTTAATGACTGCCCAATTGGATTTTGGACTTCCATGGGACCTGTGACCCCTTTGTTTTGGCCAATTTCTCCCATTCAAAATAGATGTATTTACTGAATGCCTGTACTTTCATTGGTACCTAGGAAGTAACTAACTTGCTTTCGATTTTACAGGTTCATAGGCGGAAGAGACTTGCCTTGTCGCAGATGAGACTTTTGAACTTAAGGTTAATGTTGGAATAGTTTGGAGGACTGTTGGAAAAGAATGATTCCGTTTTGATATGTGAGGACATAAGATTTGGAAGGGATCCAGGTGGAATGATATGGTCTGGCTGTGTCCCCACCCAAATCTCATAAATTAGAGTTTCCATAATCCCCACATGTTAAGGATAGGACCAAGTGGAGATAACTGAGTTGTGGAGGCAGTTTTCCCCATGCTGTTCTCGTGATAGTGAGTGAGTTCTTATGAGATCTGATTCTACTTTTGCTTGACACTCCTTCTCTCTCCTGCCGTCATGTGAAGAAGGATGTGTTTGCTTCCCCTTCTGCCATGATTGTAAGTTTCCAGTGGTCTTCCCAGCCATGCAGAACTGTGAATCAAACCTATTTGCTTTATGAGTTACCCAGTTTTGGGTATGTCCTTATACCCATGAGAAGGGACTAATATAACCCATAGCACTCATCAAGATTCCATTTCTCGCTAACAAAGGATGTTTCCAGAGAAAGAAACATAGCCTAAGAGACTGCAGCAGACACGTGCTCAGCAAGTGTCCCGTCTGCTGGTCACCACTGTGCCCAGAGCAGGTGAGTATGTTTGTTCTTTTCCAAACACATGGGGAGCACTCATGCCTTGATGCCCCTGTGTATGCATCCTGCATCTTTCCTTCTCTCTACCTGACACTCATGCATGCACTCATACACTTTCTACATAGCAGACCTCAATTAATTCACTTAGCACATCCTAGTAAAACACCTGGAACATAGCATGTCCACTCTTAACATTCAGTTTGGACATTTTCAGTGGCCATTTCCGTAGTCATTACAGATTTATGAGATAATTTCAGCCTTTCCATCAATCAACAAAGGCTCTGGCATGCACAAAGCATTTTTTACATTCATCAGATTGTTTTTGTTTCTTCTGAAAATCTTAAGAATGAAGCAAGGTAGGGCTTATCGACCCATTTTATTGCTGTGAATTCTGAGGTTCAGGATGGTAAAATATCCTGTCCTTGTGTATGACTCCTGGCACCCAGATACCTTCCATGCCTGCCCTATCCAGAGCACTACATCCCTTTCCATGAAGCATCACCTCCCATGGTTATGTCTTCAGAGGCATCTGCCTTTTTGCAACTTTTTATCCATTTATCTTCTGTACCTTACTCTGCCTAGTGCCACCAATTCTAATAAAACTTGCTCCTCCTTTCACAGTCCAGTCCATGCTGGGAGTTACCCCAGAGCTACTCTTCTTTTTTCCTCATCCTCTGTAGAATTTGATTTTAGGCCGGCTGAGAGCCTGGACACGGAGCCCCTGGGAAACTCGTGTCAGCAATGGATGGAGTTCTTACTGGTTCTATGTCCTGGGCAAGTAGGAAGGGTAGCCAGAGTCTCTAGGAAAGGGGGTGACCAGGCACACATATCCACATCTGTCACCCCATGGGGCTAGGGGATCCTTGCCCTGATCAGGCAGTCCTTTTGCCAGCTGACATCTTGGGTGACTGCACCCTTTCAGTGTGAAAACTGCTGCTGAGATGTTTGCCTTGTGTAACGCTCTTAAGGTTTCTTTACAAAATCTCTTTTACTTAAAATGAATGTGGATCCTTTCCCAATGTCTTCTGATAACCTCATCTTCAAATATCTGTTCTCCTCTGATTCCTTTTCTCCCTCTATTACTGCCTTGATCCTGCCTCTCATCATCCTCCCTGGTCCAGTTCACCTTGCTGGTCAAAATGGCCTTCTGTCTCTCCCTCCAGTTTTGTCTTCACTGCAGCCATTTCAGTTCAGTAGAAGAAGGGTGGCCCGTCCAGCCCTTCAGCTCAATCTCACAGCTCCAGGCACTGTCACCAGGGCCAGTCACTGACTGAGTCACAGTCTCTCTTGCCTTCAGGCATTTGTGCTGTTTCCTCCACCCAGAACATCCTTCCCTGCTCAATCCCTCCAACTTTTGCCCCATGTTTCCAGTGAATTGCTGCCTCTCCATCTACCTTCATCCTCTACCTTCAACAGCATGGCTGGGCAGCCAGGGCTGACATGCTCCAGATGGCCTGAGTTGCTTCTCCTAAGTGTGCCCATATCATGCACTTAGTAGTCGGCTTACTTGACTGTTTTACTCTCTTAGAGCAGGGATTCATTGCTGCACATTATGTGCCTGGCATAGAGCAGGAATTCTGCAAATATTACTGGAATCAGTGAACGCCCTGTCAGGTGCTCTGCTGGATGCTGAGTGTTTCTGACCTTGAAAATGCTCCCTGATGGGAAGATTATCCTAAAACACAATTAATCAGGTCATTTCTCTGCATAAAAGCACGCATGACTGGCATCATTGAGGCCAATATGACATGAAAAACACCCAAACCAGGCTGGCTGAATGAACGTGCCCTCCTCAGGGCATCAAGAGCACATCATACAGTTTTCTCACAGGTTTCACCCCATTAGCCTCTGATCTTCTGTTTTCTGTTCTTTCTCTGACCAGACTCCAAGTTATCCCTGGGTTCTTCTTGCTTAGCATAGGGCCTGGAATGGAGTGGGTGTTAAACAAGTGTTTTGTATGAGCAAATTTCCAAAGGGTCAGAAGGAGAAGATAGGGGGAAAATAATCTTTGTCCTCTTCATATCTTCTGCCAGAAAGAAAAAGACATGAGGAAGATAGAAGCCTTTGGGGTTCTTGTGCAACCTCTCTCTTGACTTCATGTTATCTACTCTGTAAGCACCCGGGCGAGAGAGTGCTATTTATAGGACTTTCCATGAAGGGATTCTGTGGCTCTGTTAAGGTGCTGCTGCTACTGGGGCACCACTTCCTGGAGCAAGGCAGGAAGTCAGAGGAGGATACCCTGAACTGAGCTTAGTGGGGATGGCCAAGGGAAGGCAGGGTCCTTTCTGAGAGGCAGAGCAAGTCAGGGGAAGTAGCTTCACCCTCTGGAGTTCTAGAGGACCAGAGAGTGAAAATATTTAACCAGCTTTTCACCTCTCCCACCAATGAAATGAAGTTTCCACCCAACTAGATTCCATGGACATCTAAGACGTGAAAATCAGAGGAAGAGAGCCGAGTTGTAGAAAAAGAGCAAGGGTTTTGTAGTCAGACAATATGGACTCAAAAGCAGCCCTAAGAGGAATTTGACACACATGCACCTTTCTACCTGCTCTCAGGTAAATTACCCAATTACTTAACTTCCTCTGTAACCTGGAATGAATAATAACTACCTCACAGGGTTGCTTTGAAGATGGAATGTAATAAATAATGTCAAGCACTAACTACAGTGTCCAACATAGAGGCAGTATTCAATAAAAGGAAGCTTTTATTCCTAATGAGGATGCCAGAGATCTTGTATGAAACAGAAACATCAAACTTTGGGGAAAATTTAAATGCATAGGTGAGTGAACTGGGACTTCTAAAAGGTCAAGGTTGCTGGTACTTGGCTGATGTGATCCAAGGAGTGAGTAACACTTGTTTCCTCATGGCAATGCCACACTCAGGTTGGCTCTCCAGGTACAATCCAGACATGGGTAATTGATCTTTCTTGACTTCCCAAGGGACATCCAGCAGATGCCTTGCTCTAGCTACAAAGCCCATGGAGGTTGGTGTTGATGGGAAGAATAGGGATAGAACAGGGCTTTGGTCATGCCAAGACTGGAGCTCTAGCTTTAAGATTTGAGGGGTGTTGAGCATGTGGTCTGGATAACTCTCTTCCCCTTTTGGATAGCTCCACCCTATGCTACAGTTAAATAGAAGATATTTTTCAACCTATTTCCCATCCTTTCTTCTGTGTACTAGGTAAGCTGGAGGGTAAAGCTCAAACTCACTGATGGATGCAAAGTGGTATAAATCTAAGTCTGAAATAGAATTGAAATCACGATATTGACTCTATGGAGGGTAGATGGTGTGTTATTTTTCAGTTCATATGGAGAATAGGTTGCAGGTGAGTACTTCTGGCTACAGAGAACACTAATAAAAGACAAATGTCCTTTACCCAAGCCCTCAGGGACTTTATGGAAGAGGACGGAGGGGGAGCTGTTTCTTCAAGTACTACAGAGACAAAGTTTCAAAAATTCTCCATGCTTAATAAAGATAATGACAACTGAAAGGCACTGTATTTCTGTAATATGTTTGGTTATTTACCAGGACAGTAATTAAGAAGTGAGATACTTTTCCTTGTGCAAAGGCATAAGAATGATACAATGGACTTTGGGGACTTGTGGGGAAGAGTGGAAAGGTGGTGATGGACAAAAGACAACATATAGTGCAGTGTATACTGCTCGGGTGATGGGTGCACCAGGATCTCACAAATCAACACTAAAGAACTTACTCATGTAACCAGATACCACCTGTACCCCAATAACTTATGCAAAAAATGTACCATAGATTATTGTAAACTATAGTTATCCCATTGATCTATCAAACATTAGGTCTTACTTCTTCCATCAAACTATAAGTTTGTACCCATTAATCACTTCTATTCCTCTTCACCTCCTGCCTACCCTTCTAAGACTCTGGTAGCCACCAATCTACTTTCTATCTTCATGAGGTCCACTTTTTTAGCTTTATATATGAGTGAGGACATGTGATATTTGTCTTTCTGTGCTTGGCTTATTTCTCTTAACATAATGACCCCAGTTCCATCCATGTGGCTGCACATGAGAGGATTTTATTCTATTTTATGTATGAATAATACTCCATTGTGTGTGTGTGTGTGTAGGTATATGTATACATTATGTAGAATGTATATTAATAATATATTCTAATAGAATATTATTAGATAATTATTATAGATAGATATGGTATAGATGTATACATACACACATCCATATCATAGATAGATAGATAGATAGATATGGTATAGATGTATACATACACACATCTATACCATATCTATCTATCTATCATCTATCTATCTATCTATCTATCACATTTTCTTTTCTTTGCCTATTCATTTGTTGATGGACACTTAAGTTGATTCCATATTTCGACTATTTTGAATAGTGCTGCAAAAAACATGGTAGGGCAGATATCTATTCAATATACTGATTCCCTTTCTTTATATGTAGTAGTGGGATTGCTGGGCCATATGATATTTCTATTTTTAGCTTTTTGAGGAACCTCCATACTCTTCTTCATAGTGGCTATATTAATTTACATTCTCTGCAACAGAACATGAAAGTCTGTCTTTTTCCACATCTTCACCAATATTCATTATTGCTTGTCTTTTCAAAAAGCCATTTTAACTGGAGTGAGATGCTATTTCATTGTAATTTTGATTTGTATTTCTCTGATGATTGGTGATGTTGAGCATTTTTTCGTATACTTGTTGGCCATATGTATGTCTTCTTTTGAGAAATCTCTATTGAGATGTTTTGCCCATTGTAAAAATATGTTATTTGTTTTTTGCTATTGAGTTGTTTGAGCTTGATACATATTCTGGTTATTAATCACCTATCACACAGGTAGTTTGCAAATTTTTCTCCCATTCTGTGAATTGTCTCTTCACTTTGATTTGTTTCCTTTGCTGTGCAGAAGCTTTTTAGCTTGATTAAATCCAATTTGTCTACTTCTGCTCTGGTTACCTGTGCTTTTGAGATCTTACACAAAAATTATTTGCCAAAACCAGGGGTCCTGGAGTATTTTCCCTATTGTTGTTTCTAGCAGTTTCATAGTTTCAAGTCTTAGTTTAAGTATGCAATCCAATTTGATTTGATTTTTGTTTATGGTAAGTTATAGGGGTCTAGTTTCCTTCTTCTGCAATAGTTATTCAGTTTTCTTGGCATCATTTGTTGAAGACACTGTTCTTTTACCATTGTATGTTTCTGGTGCCTTTGTTGAAGATGAGTTGGTTGTAAGTGTGTGGATTTATATTTGGGTTCTTTATTCTGTTCCATTGATCTATGTATCTGTTATTATGCCAGTACTATGGTAATTTGGTTGCTAGCTTTGTAGTAAATTTTGAAGCCACTTTGCAGTAAAGATGTGATGCCTCTACCTTTATTCTTTCTGCTAATGATTGCTTGGCTTTTCTGAGTCTTGTAGTTCTGTATACATTTTAAGATTATTTTTTCTGTTTCTCTGAGGAATGTCATTGGTATTTTGACAAGGATTGCATTGAATCTATAAATTGCTTTAGGTAGTACTGTCATCTTAACAATATTACTTCTTTCACTCCATAAGCATAGAATATCTTTTCAATTTGTTATATACTCTTCATCATTGTTTCATAGTTTTCCTTGTATAGCTCTTTACTTCTTTGGTTAAATTGACTCCTAGGTATTTTATATTCTTTGCAGCTATTGTAGATGGAATTAGTTTCTTGATTGAAAGCATTTTACACTGTTGGCATAAATACATGCTACTGATTTTTGCATGTTGATTTTGTATCTTGCAACTTTACTGGATTTATCAGTAAAGAGATCAAGCCATAACAAAATGTCTTTTGTTTAAAAAAAAAGCCCAGAACCTGATGGCTTCACTGCTAACTTCTACCAAACATTTAAAAAAGAACTAATACCAATTCTACTCAAACTCCACAAAAAAGATGGAAAAGAAAATAATACTTCCAATCACTTTTTATGACACTAGCATTAATTATACCAAATCCAGACAAGGACACAAGAAAAAAAGAAAACCACAGGCCAATATCACATCTGATATTCATCATCTGATGAACACAGATGCAAAAATGCTCGACAAAATATTAGCAAATCAAATTCAACAATACATTAAAAAGATCACTCACCATGATCAAGTTGGACTCATCCCAGGGATGCAAGGGTGGTTCAACATATGCAAATTAATAATCATGGTACATCACATTAACAGAACCAAGAACAAAAACCATATGATCTTCTCAATAGACATGGGAAAAAATTTAATAAAATTAAGCATCCTTTATGATAAAAAAATTTGTGAAACTGGTTATAGAAAGAACATACCTCAAAATAATAAAGCCATTTCTGACAAACCCATAGCTAATATCTTACTGAACAGGGAAAACTGAAGTTTATTTCTCCAAGAACTGGAATAAAGGAAGGATGCCAACTATCACAACTTGTATACAACATAGTACTGGAAGTCCTAGCCAGAGCAATTAGGCAAGATAAAGAAATAAAAGGCAACAAAATTAAAAAGGAAGAGTTCAAATCAGCCTTGTTTACAGATGACATGCTCTTATACTTAGAAAAATCTAGACTCTACCAAAAAACTGTTACAACTGATCTCTTTACTTGGTATTGGTTTAATATTTGTTTTTAAAAATTTTCTTCATGGTCAATCTTGGTAGGTTGTACATGCCTAGTAATTTATTCATTTTTTCCAGATTTTCCATTTTTTGGCCTACGGTTGTTCCTGATAGCCTCGGATGATTCTTTGTATTTCTGTGTTCTCGATTGTAATTTTTCCTTTTCCTTCTTTTTAATTTATGCATTTGAGTCTTCCCTCTTTTCTCTTGGTTAGCTGAGTTTAAGCTTTGTCTATTTTGTTTATGTTTTTAAGAAAACTTTTTGTTTTGTTGATATTCTGTATTGTTTTTTAGTCTCAATTTCATTAATTTCTGCTCCAATCATTTTATTTGTTTCCTTCTACAAATTTTGGGTTTGATTCATTATTGCTTTTCTGATTCCTTGAGTTGCATTGTTCGGTGGTTGATTTGAAATCTTTCTTTTTCGGTAGGCATTTATTGCTATAAACTTCCCATTAGTACTTCTTTTGTTGTATTTCATAAGTTTTGGTATGTTATATTTTCATTTTTATTTGTTTCATGAAATTTTAAAATTTCTTCTAACTTTTAATTGACTCATTGGTAGTTCTGGAACATATTTAACTTCCACGTGTATGTGAAGTTTCTGAGGTTCCTCTTGTTACTGATTTTTGATTTTTTTCCACTATAGTCAGAAAAGATACTTGATATGATTTATACTTTATTCAATTTGTTCAGACTTGTTTTGTGGCCTAAGATATGATCTATTCTAAAGAATATTTCATGCACTGATGAAAAAGTTTATTCTACAATAGTTGGGTAAATGTTCTGTAAATGTCGGTTAGGTCTATTGTATCTAATATAGTTTAATTCTCATGAGTGTTTGTTTCTGTCTGGATGATCTGTCCATTACTGAGAGTGGGGTGTTGAAGTCTTTTTCTAATATTGTTTTGCAGTCTACTTTTCCCTTTAGATTTTATTAGTATTTGCTTTATATACTTGAGCATTCTGGTGTTGGGTATATAGATATTCATAACTGGCATATCTTCTTTCTGAATTGACCCTTTTATCATTGTATAGTGACCTTCTTTGTATCTTTTTATAATCTTTGATTTGTAGCCATCCCACTCCTGGCCTGTATGGTTTCCTTTGAGAAGTCTAAATTGGAGGTCTCTTATATGTTTTTGCCTCTTTTCTCTTTCCTCTTTTAGGATCATCTGTTTGTACTTGGTCTTTGAAAGTTTGACTTTTATATGCCTTACAGTAGTCTTGTTTGGGTTGAATCTGTTTGGTATTCTCAGATCTTCCTGTACCTGGATATTTACCTCTTTTTCAAGGCTTTGAAAGTTTTCTGTTATCATTCCTTTGATAAACTTTCTACTCCTTGCTCTTGCTGGATACCCTCTCTTCAACACCAGTAATTCTTATATATATCATACATATATATATTTGAGTTGGAGTCTCACTCTGTCACCCAGGTTGGAGTGCAGTGGTGCAATCTTAGCACACTGCAACCTCTGCCTCCTGGGTTCAAATGACTCTCCTGCCTCCTGCCTCAGCCTCCTCAGTAGCTGGGATAACAGGCACATGCCACCATGCCTGGCTAATTCTTGTATTTTTAGTAGAGATGGGGTTTCACCATGTTGGCTAGGCTGGTATTGGACTTCTGGCCTTAAGTGATCCACCCACCTTGGCCTCCCAAAGTGTGGATATTACAGGTGTGAGCCACCGTGTCTGGCTTATTTTCTGTATCTTGTTCATGATTTTTATTTCTTTGCATTCTTTTTTTTTCTCCTCTGTCTGTATATTTTCAAGTAGCCTGTCTTCTAGCTCACTGATTCTTTCTTTTACTCAATCCATTTTGTTGTTAGGAGCCTCTAATTAATTTTTTAGTTCAACATATACATTTCTCAGTTCCTATATTTTTGTTTGATTTTTAAAAATTATTTTAATCTAATTAAATTTTTATGATAAATTCCTGAGTTGATTTTCTGTGTTATCTTGGAGATCACTGATTTTCTTTAAAACTGAAGTTTTGAATTATTGATCAGAGAGCTCATATATTTCCATCTTGTTAGTGTGAGTCACTGTTTCCATGCTTTGTTTCTTTGGGAGATCACGATTCCTTGCTTGCTGTTGTGTTCTGGGATGTACATCTATGTCTGTGCACTGAAGGATTAGTTATTTATTTCAGCTCATTCTACATGGCTTTTTTTTTTTTTCCCCCCAGACATATTTGCTTAGAGGTTCATTACTGCTAGGTTGCTGCCTTCTGTTTGACTCTAGGTGGCATCATAAGCCCAGGTTCAGCTCAGCTTCAGTAAGGATTGGCGTGCTGCCCTTCCTGAATGGGGGAGGTCTCAACGGGGATATTCTTGCTCTGCGGGGAAACTTGGCTAGGGCATCCTGCCCAGGGATCCTGTGAATTAACCTCCTGCGGCTTGGTGCTGCTCAACAGCCAATCTGATTTGGCATCTCCTTTGGCTGAGTTACACAGCAGAGTTTCCATGGATGAGGATGGTCATCCTTCCTCTTCTCTTTGTCTCTGGCTGTTCACAGGGACATTTTTCCCTTCAGGCACTAATAATGCTTCTCCTGCATTATGGCAGAGAACAAGTCTCCTGCCAGGACACCCAAGATAGTGAGGAAAGTGAGATTCAGGTAGACGCTCACCATTTCCAGAACAGAAACTGTAAACTGGGTAGAAATTTTCTGCTCACTTGGGGCTGGGCAGAAGGGGGAGTACATTGTGAACGTGGAAGCCTGATTCTCTAACCATCTGCTTGCAGTGTTTTTTTTTTTTTTTTTTTTTTCACTTTTCTGTGTCTCTGAGGACTGTCTCATCTTCATATTTGAGTTTTGAAAGGTTGCGGGTGATAATCTTGTGCCGTATGTTCATTTTTGATTTTCTGTAAGGGGTGGTGATGTCAGCTCACTTGTATGCCACCATTTTGGAACAGGAAATCTCACTCTTCTTTTCATACATTCATGAAAAGTGAACTCATATCACTGAAAGTCACCAAGACTCAGGTTCAAGTCATAGCTCTATCAGTGATGGGCTGTGTGAATTTGTGTATGGTTCCACCAGTCACGTCAAGGACACATTGAAGAAGAGTACCGACCTCGCAGAGTTGGAATAAAAAATAAATGAGATACTCTAAGTGAAACACTTTACACTGTGCAGGATTCACAGCAGGGGATTAGTACTTTTTTAATATAGTTGAACGAATGGACCAATTATCCTCTTAGTTTCCTGGAGAAGTAGGGGGAGCTTTGTAGACCAATGTGGTTCCTTCTTTGGGACTTGGTGAAATGGTGCCTACACTTTGTTTGCTGTGCTTGCAAAAAAGTAATCAGGGTGCTTTCTCAAACCCTATTGGAAAATAATTTACTTTGAGGTTACTCTTGTGAAATTTGAAAAATTAATAAAAAATAGAAGCGACCCCAAAGACATAATAAAAGAAACAAAGATCCTAAGAGTCTAAACACTTAGATTTCAATTCTGACTCTCAACATTTGTGAGCTCAGGCAAATCACTACTCATATCTGAGACTCAGTTTTCACAGAAGTTAAATAGGAGTAAGGATTATTAATTAATAAATCTGTCTTGAACATTTATATACAAAGAACTGTGCTAATTACTAGAAGATGATGCATTAATAATGTAAATTATCCTGAATATTATCTTCTAAATATTATGTGATTCTATGAATTTTTTTATGTTGACACTGCAATGGAATTAGGTAGTTTTTAGGAATTACGGTCAGTAGGCAATTTTACAGCAGATACACATTTTTATTTGCCAGTAAAAAAGAATGTTTCCAGCCTCTGGGCTAAAGTTAATCTGTAACATGGAAATATACATGAAATTGGTAAGAAATAAAATTATTGGTGGCCCTTTTAGTTTTGCTCATGCATGGAATTAAGGGAATAAAGTGGTTATTTGATGCAGATGTAGTAAAGCTTGCTACAAGTGTATCTGGTGGCCTTTCATTCTGAAGGTTTTGGTGAGTCATTGAGAGTCTCTGATTAGGAACACGACTAGAAGCTTTGCATTAGAACAGTTCATTTGAAAATTTATGCATGTGCTTCCAAATTTGGAGGGCAAAAGCCTGGGGAATATGCTAATAGCCTCATGCTGAGAATGAGGAAAGAGAGAACATGCTGTTCATTAGCCATAATAAAACTGTAAGGAGATCCACCTTTGTGTTTCCTTTGCTGAGGGAGGTATATTCAGAGAAGAAGGCAGATCTGCAGAGAGATCCCTGATTCTCCTTTTGCAATAGTAGAAACCAAGTCTTACCTTTTATTATGGGGCTTGTGAGTTCAAAGAAAAGGACTACCTTTCTAACCATACTTTCAGCATAAGTGAAAGTCATTTTTCCCTACAGATTCAGACTCAGACGTTATGAGATGAGTCCCTACTATGTGCTTGGACCAGGCCTGACTAGACTGTGTAATGCCTTCCTTTCTGTGGTCCTTGGCTTTTCCTTATGTCAAGAGGGGGTTTGGACTTTAGCTGTGACACTCCATGTTTTCTCACAGGGAGTGGGACTTAAAAAGTCTGTATTAGTCCATTCTCTCATTTCTATGAAGGAATACCTGCGATTGGGTAATTTATAATGAAAAGAAGTTGAATTGTTCACGGTTCCACAGGCTGTATAGGAAGTATGATGCTGATATCTGCTTGGCTTCTGAGGAAGCCTCAGAAAACTTATAGTCATGGCGGAAGGGGAAGGGTAAACAGGCATGTCACATGGCTGGAGCAGGAGGAAAAGAGTGAGGGGGGAGGTGCTACATAAAAAAATAGATCTCATGAGAACTCACTATTGAGGACAGTACCAAGAGGTGTGGTACTAAACCATTCATGAGAAATCCACCCCCATGATCCAGTCATCTCCCACCAGGCCCCACCTCCAACACTGGGAATTACTTTTTGACATGAGATTTGGTGGGGACACAGACCCAAATCATATTAGAGTCCCTTCTAGATAACTGGCAGCTCTTGAATACTGGTAAAAATTATCTTGAATGAAGCAGCATAGTTATTTTGGTTTTAGCTTCAACTCTCTGAGAAAGTTTTGGAAAATCACCTCTTCTTTCTAGACCTCAGTTTCTGTATTGTAAAATAAGGGGCTTGGAAGATAATTTCTGAAACCATTGTGTCTCACTTTGGTATTTAATGGTTTACAGTTGGGAATACCCGAGAAGCTGCTGGATATGTTCCCAACTAGCCCAAGACAAAAAGCAAACCTACCCATTGGAGAAAAGAAGCAATGACCATTGTAACTCATCCTACGACCAGTAGAGAGCCTTCCCCTCTTTCTCTGTGGGTATTATGTTTGCAAATTGAAGTCAGTCAAGAAAGCAGAGACCAGAATAATCAAGGATGTGGAAGGAAATGAAGATGCTAAATCTGCAGTCTGATAACAATCTGTGGCTGAAAATAGGAGACCAATTCCTAAGACAAAATCAGCAGAAAATCTCAACAATCAGATAATTTGTTGCTATGACAATTGGGTTTAAAATCTTCTAATTGAGTGTAGTCCTCTGTGGGAGCGGGTGACACACAGCAGCAGCATGAACAGCAGTCACCCTGTTTTCAGTGCTCCAGGAAGTATTTTGAGCCCATCAGCAGACCATCCATCTGCTCTGCCTTCCTCCTTCCTGAAAAGTGCATCTGCAAGAAAGCCTAGGGCTGAAGGCCAGAATGAATGTGTTCGAAGCTTCCAGGATTCCTTTCCACTTAGATGAGGTCAGCAGTTTCTGAAAAGAGCTCTCTGTTCTTTCTGGGAGTAAGAGCAAATTCTTTTTGAAGCTTTCAGAGGCCCACATGTAGATGCTCTGTCCAAATGAGCTATGCATACACCCTCCCAGTCTTGCTCTGGGTGGAAAAAAAGGCTTGTCAACCTCCAAGAGCCTTCAGAGGCATTCATACAAACATAGGTCATTTGGAATTTCCATAGACGCCTGGATTGTTATGGAAAGTGTAGTCACCTACCAAGTGGGTGATTATGAATCTTCCCTTACTTTTCAGTTGACCATTGACCTCATTCATGAATGGAAGTTTTGTCAGACACTTATTACATGACAAATACTCCCCTCCCTATTCTGCTCTCATCCCTTTTAGAATGTAAATTCCAGGAGAGCAAATATTTTGTCAGTTTTGTTCACAAATGAATATCAAGTGGTTTTAGATATGTCTGGCACATAGTAGACTTTTATATTTAGAAGATAATAAGATAAAAAGATTTACTATTTCTTGAGGCGCTTGCAATACAGTGAGAAAGTCAGCCTACAGGCAGGTATTTATTGCAATGTGGTGAGTTGTAGAATAGAGATATGTATATAAAAGAAGTGAGGATTCTGGGTCTTTCCTGGATTTTTCCAGCCTTCCCAGAGTGCTATGTTGAATTCTGGGCACCATGAATTAGGAGCAGCCCTGGCAAAGCACAGCAAGTTCTCAGGGAAGAGACTAAAAGGGGTCCCCATTTCTGGAAGGCAGAGGGAGGCATTGAGATGGAGAAGAAGAGATTTAGGTAGAGGTGGGAGCCACACCAAACCTAGCAAGTGGTCAGGCAGTGGATAGTTTATGATTCTGCTGTGTGGCTCTCTTTAGTAGACAGAATCGGGGATAATTGCTGGAGGCATTGGAAAAGCAGATTGCCTTTCTATATAAATGAGAACTTTCCAGCAGTCAGGTCTCTAAGGCAATGAGTTTCTTTCTACTGGAGGCTTGAGCAGCAACTAGAGGGGATGTGGTAGAAGAAATTTGTGTGCTTAGGAAAGTGAAGCTATATCAGAGATTCTAAATTGAGTTCATTTGTGCTTCTGGGGTGCTGTGTGGCTACTGTAGGGGGTAAACTAGTGACTGAAAGACAGGCCTCACTCCCATGTTCCAGTGTTAGGGGTGTGTAAAATTTCATCTGGGCCAAAGAGTTGCCTAATTTTATTTCTTTTAAATGAATGAGCCAGAGGTCAGCAAGTTTCTTTTCAATTCTTATGCCAAAGATAAAGCTAACTTTAAACTAGATGGTGTTAGCATTTTGCATTGATTTACAGAATTTTAGGGCTGGCTGCAACCTTTGACATAATCTCTAAAAGTGGTTCTTAACATTTGAGCATTTTTGGGTGATTTTAAAGTTTCATAGAAGTTGTTTCCAGGAAAATGCACATATATCCTCAAACAATGAAATGTCTGCGAGAAAATTCACAGAGTGCATTTTCCATAAAGTCCATCGAGGAATACTTCAGCAGTCCATGCACTCTGGTTTGAGATTTCTTAGTTTAGTCTCACTTAGAATTTTGAAGATTGGGAAGTGGGGGCCAAGAGGCAGCATGCAGAGAGGGAAGTCATAAGGTCTGACTTCCTTTATTACCACCCTTTCAAGCAGGGAAGCTGGAGTCAGAAGGTCTTTATTTAAGTCCTTTCTCTGCCTTTTTTTAGCTGTGCTCTTGAATGCTGTAGAAAATTTTTACAAGTAGGCAGCAACTGAATTACTGAAATCGTCTAAAGAATGCCTTTTCATGTCTTCCTGAAATAGACAGGAAAAGACAAGTGATAAAGCAGGCAATAGAAGCAGAGCTGCAGAAACTGAATGGTTAAGAAGCTGGACAAAAAGGAACAGAAGCTACATGTGATAGAACAGAGACTCAACTGTCAGGGTCTAACAGCTTTGATCAGAACCTCTAGGTTATGGCCAAGCCAGGGCAGCATGGCAGAGCTCTGCCCTGCAGGCACTCAGGACCCTTCCAGGACCCGTTGGCTTCTACCTTCAGTTTATTATGGGCTAATCTTTATCTGTATCTGCAGTGAGGAAGTGAAATTGTGCCTACTTAACAAGCAGTGGTGGTTCTAGGGCAATTGTGAGCCTGCTTGGGGGTAGGTGTCACGATACCTGCAATTAACAGCGAAGAGAGATGTAGAAGTTTGTGAGACCAAAGAAAATTGCTGTAGGTTGAAGCATACACTCTGCTTCCTTAGGTCCAGGAGTCTTCTACTGAACTACAGTTTCTTAATCTCAATATTACTCCAGTGGCTGCAGAAATTATGGCTGCCTGAGAAGGGGGTCTCAGAGTTAATAGAACAGGACATTTAGACATGATAACCCTTAATTTCGTTGTTAACGTGATACAGATCATTACACAGTGTGCTTATAGTTGTATGAAAATGTTAAAGAAGATTATATAGGTACAATTGGCTCTGTAAGCTTTGTGCTGGTGGGTGATATAGTCTTCTTATTTTCATTAAAGTCATGTGATTGGGCAGTGGCCAGGGCACAGTAGAATCTGGTATTCTTGATACTTTGTTTATAGATCACAGTTAATTTTCTGGAGACATATTTTGCCATTCTTACTCTCTATACTATTTATATCTGTTATTACACGGAGATTTTGGAATGACACTGATCAGGTTTCAAATTTATGACACTCAATAGCAGAGAAACTGTTTTGAAGTCATTTAATTTTCTTAAACCACAGTTTTCTCCTGTGCATAATGATCTCTGCTTGAAACAGTTGTGAAGAAAATCAAATGAGGATGAATATGGGGGTGATTTATAATGTAAATGTACGTATATGTATCTATATACATTTTTACTTTGAAAATTTTTATTCAGAATTTTAAATTCGTAACCTTTACATTTATTTGTAACAATAATACTAGCTAACATTTATAGAATGCTTTCAGTGTTAAGTACTACCATGTTTATATTAAACCATTACATTATTAACAAGAACACTGTAAGGTAAATGAGGTGCAGAGATAAAGCAAATTGCCCAAGATCCCACTTCTGATAAATGGTGCAGGACAGTTTTCCAAGAAGCCTTGGAACCCCCTTTCTTGCTTGCAGTTCTCAAGAATAACAATAGAATGTGCTGGAAATGCAACATTCTGACACAAGGGAGGGTCTGGCTGAAACAAACTCGCCTTTGATTTTCTGTCCTCTAGAGAAAATAGGATGTTTTCTAATGCTTTAGCCCAGTGATTCCCATTACTCCAGGGTGTAAAACTCAGGGTGGGCTGCTTTCCAGGGTCCTTCAGCGGCAGTGCAAGTGGGACACATGCAGGTGAAAGTCACCTACCCAGACAGCTTTCCTGAGCCTTAGGGGAGCAGCTCCTCGTGAATTGCCAGCTTCTGTTGTCTTTTGCTGCCTATATGTAAAAATAAATCTGCATCATGTAACTTGCTATGTGTGTGCGTGCTATGTCTCACGTGACTCAGACAAGTTGGTAACTGGTGCACAGTGAACCTATTTCACAAATGGCAGCACTGAGATTTCAATCCTAGAAACAGTCTGTACTTGTAACACTCTACTATGCAACCTGTCATATAGCAAATCAAATATCCCCACCCCCTATATGTAATGGGTGAACCCTTAGAGATGGGGGCTTGATCAGCAAAGTCTCCCTCCTCACTCTTCCTACTTCCCTGCCTTGTTGCTGTGTTATCTTTTTTCTGTTCTTTTCTTTTTAATGGTAAACCTACTGTATGTTAGAGTTTAAGGTGGTAGTCTCTTCTAGGAGTTTAACACATCCATTGTATAATACTTGATGTTATGATTTTCTGCCCATGGTATTAAGGCTCACTTGTCAAGTCTCTGATAATTGCATTCCCAGGTTTCTCAAAAATGTAGTCTCCTCCCCTGCAGAACCCTCCCCTTCCTTATCAGCAGGGCTTCCCATACTTGTTGGAGACAGGTTAAAGTGTTTTCCTGTCAGTGCCTTGGAAACTATTTCTCATCAAAGATCAGCTACCACATGACAGGTTTCACTCTGGTGCCCTCTTTTACAGCTTCCTTGTCTCTTTCCAGCATGTATTCCTCAGCCTGTTTCCTTCCATCGATACCACTTGGAATCTGCCCCAGATGCCCTTGATGAAAGATGAGAGACAAAAAAGAGCATGGAGACACCATCCTTATCAGGTTGTGGCCAGTTATCTTTGCTTCCTGATGTGGTCAGAGGTGGCCTTAGACGTTAGAGGAGCTTCTGCCTCCACATGGCCTCTGTAGAATGCTGTCACTGTGTTGAATGAACTGATATTTCACGGTGAGGAAGCTAAATCCTTCTTTGTTCCTCCCTAGATTTCTCCTTAGAGGTACAGCGTGAAAACCTGGCTTAGGCATGATGGTACCTTAACTCCAGCTCACTGATGGGTCCAAGCATAATTATACTTTCCAAGCCTTTACTTTTCCTTTCTTATTTCCCTAAAACTAAAGGATAAAAATATAAGAATAAATTAGATTTTGGTTGGCATTGGGTCAGTTTGTGCCTGATCACAGAGATAAGGTCCCAGATGTAAACAGACAGAGGAAGAAAACCTGAGAAACAAATTGAGAAACATGAAATATAGATCCAGGGGTTCAACCTCCATCCTAATGGAATTATAGAAGGAGAAAACAAAAACAAGGCAGGACAGAAAGTAATTGGAGAAAAAATAAAAGATCATTCTCTAAACTGAGAGAGTTTAATTTTCACATAGGCTCATGGAGGGCTGAGCTGGATTAATAGAAAAATGTATATCCTGGATTAATGAAAAATATATATTTTAGAAATCCTGGGATAGAAAGAAAATCTTACTGGCTCTGAGAGAAAAATACATGTTATCTACAAGAAACAGCATTATACCACCATAGATTGTTTTTATAAGCAGCTTTGTGGGCTACTGATACAGAGCATTGTCTTTAAAGTTCTGAGAGAAAATAATTTTAGATCTAGAATTCTGTGTCTAGACAAAGCATCCATCAAGTTAAAGACAAAATACAATGCTTCTAAACAAACATGATTTCAGAATTTAACTCTCACATATTCTACATGAGAAAAATCACTTTAGGAGATACTTTAGCAGAATAAAAAAGAATTTCACAAAAGAAGATGACGTGGGGTACTAAAAAGAGGTCACTATTGTACGGCCTGAATAAGTGAAGAAAGTTACAAAGAAATGGAAGGAGGTTTCATTTTACATTGTTGCTTGGAAAATTCTCTGTTGTACAACACAGGACTTTTTTTTTTTTTTAAATGGGTCCAATCATACTACTCAGGTCTTTCTATTTTAAAATTAACCCATGGACTCAATAGACTTACAGAAAAAGAGTTAAATGTTATAAAACTTGGCAAAGTAAACGTAGTACTTAACCCAGTATAAAAGAGGAGGAAGAGGACGGAGGAGAAGTTGAAGTTTGAATAAATATGCTAATTTCTTCATCATTAATATTCATATTTTAGATGAGAAATTCAAAAAGTTCTATCTAAAATTGACAAAGGAAAAAAGAGGTTTTTAATTATATTATTTAAAGGCACAAGAATTTAACAACCAGCTGTTAATAGTGATTGTTTTTAGGGAGTGGGACTGGGTATTAAGAAAATGAGGTGGATTTTACTTTTCATTTTCCCCTGATAATATAAACATTATTTAAATACAAAATGAGCTAGCCCTTCCTTTTGTAAAGTCCCAGGCTGAGGAAGTTGGCTAGATCTTGGGATTTCAACTTCTCCGGATACTTCATTACTTATCACCAAAGCACATGACACCACTCTCCATATTTGTACCTCTCAGAAATCAACATGGTTTTGTCTGTATATCCAACAAAAAGAAAAATCTACGAATTGACTTCCCCTTAGTGTGGTTTAGCTTCCACGTTAATCCATGTGAATATTACACCAGTGGGCCTTTAAAAATAAAATACTTTTATTTCTAGGAGGTAAAATTCTAGATGAAAGGCTGGTTATAAGGTTTCTAATATCAGGATGAAAATAACCGCAAAGCAGCCCTGTGTAATTAAAGAGATTATTACAAACACGGCAGCCTTGAGAAAACAGCTCATGTATCATCGTGCCTTCTTACTGAATTCCCATCAAATCTCCTCATGGTGGACATCCTTCAGGGAACAATGCTCACCCCAGGTTTGCTAGGGCCCTCCCACACAGGCAAGATTACTCATTTTTTACAAAAGAGGGTCATTTGTTCAGAATACAAGGAAAAAAGAGGAGGATTAGCAAAGTAATGAGTTATCTGTGTACTTTGCATACAGACTGGAAGATTAATCTTTGTTAACTGCTTGCTTAATGTTACAGTTAATAATTAGTTACCTTGTCGCCCTGGAACATTCATCATTTTATTGAACTATAAGGTTTATGTTGTGTGCTTTTCCTCCACTTTAAAGGTAGCTGTTTATCTTTGCTTAGGTTGATTTTGGATAAAAGAAGCCTAGATGGTTGCTGAAAGAACTGTTTCTCTTAAGGGGTAAATTTCCAAACAAAGTATTTTCATTCCTTACCATTTCAATAAAGGCACCTATTGGTTAAGAGAAGAAAGGTGGATGAAGAAAACATTGGTCTGGGACTCATAACTGAGGGCCTGTTATGAGGGACTGTTTGTCAGCCCTTTGTGTTATCAAGCAAAGTAACTTAACCTTTCTGGGCTTCCAGTTCCCTCTCTATAAATGAGGGGATTATGCTAGAAAGACTCCCAAAACTGCTGCAGCTTTCACACCTTATAATTGTATATGATAAGCCAGGAATAAAGCTTATTCTTAGAAATATCCCTCGTTTGACAAAAAGTAGCTTTCAGGTAGCTGCTTGCCTTAACAATATTTAGTAGAATATTAGTTCCATGCCTACAATATCCCCATTCTCAACTAAACATGCCTTTTTTTCATTATCGGAAGTAACTATAGAAACCACATCGACAGCAGCTATTGTAAGGCTTTAACATTTTTAGCGCTTTAAAAGACACCATCAAAAATGGAGCTGGCGAAATAAACAAAGGCTTTTGCTGTAACAGCCTTCACTTTTAGCAGTCTGGCCACAGCCTCAGCATAATTTAAAAGTACCAGGTGTTCCTGCAGTGTCTTTCAGGAAGATTAGGGATTCCGTTCAGGAAAGAGGATTCACAGGAAACTGGTTGATGCCCTGGTCATATTGATGCCTTTAATATTAAGCAAACTTGGGCAAGTCACATCAATTCTTTTGTTCCAGTTCGGTCTTTGAAAGAAAAGGCAAAGCAAGCAGATGATGCCATGGAAAAAGCAAGGAATTTAAACTGGACTTTTCTGGCTTAGTCATCAGCTGGCTGTGTGTCTCAATGTCCTCATCTGTAAAATAAGAAGACACCAGAGCAACAGTTAAAAAACATACGAGAACCCTTTGTCTTTGGAGCCCAAAAACAGTAGGTGCTGTCAGTGGATCATTAGTAGGGGGACTCTGGATTTCTATCTGTTATTCTTGCTCCTTTTTTGTCCTTAGCAATAACTCTTAAAGACTTTTTAGGGACCCAGGAGCATAGTTTGAAGTCTCAGTTGCAAAGGATCTTCCATGCCAGCTCCTGATAACAAATTCATTGGTAGGGGATAAAAATAGGATGAGGGTTTGTGCTCCTGTGAAGTTTTACTCAGAAGGCCCAGAGATCCACCTGGGGTGGTGTCAGTACCCCAACTCTTCAGACCCCACTCTGCCAGGCTTCTGCAATGGGAAGTAAAGACATTTCTGCTGTAATACATATAATCCTAAAACATTCATGTTCCACAAAACTATGAACTAAAAATGATGGGCAGGTCACTCAACTATGTTACTGTTATACCAGAAAAAAATAGTTAACAACCTTAGTAAAAATATTAGCCAGTAAAACAACAACACAGGTTTAAATTCTAATACTTAAGAAAACATTGGGAGACTAAGGTGGGTGGATCATGAGGTCAAGAAATCAAGACCATCCTGGCCAACATGGTGAAACCCCATCTCTACTAAAAACACAAAAAGTAGCTAGGCATGGTGGTGTGCACCTGTAATCCCAGCTACTTGGGAGGCTGAGGCAGGAGAATTACTTGAACCCGAGAGGTGGAGGTTACAGTGAGCCGAGATCGCACCACTGCACTCAGCCTAGTGATACAGCGAGACTGCGTTTCAAAAAAAAAAAAAAAGAAAAGAAAACATAATAGTAAATACAGATTGTATCCTTTAAAAAGGTGACTATACCTTGATGGAAGGGAGTATAATGAAGGGTCAGGGCTGCTGCTTTTTGGAGAAAGAACAAAATGAACGTGGATCAGGCAGAATCGTGTTGGGAGTCTCACACAACAGGACGTGTGGCCAAACTGAACCCCCTGGAGGAAAGTGGGTAAGCTTGTGACGCCGAGTACTCAGATTTTGCACCTCATGCTGCACATAGCTATGCAGTATCCTTTGTGCCCAGTTGCATAAGTCATTGATACACTGGGAAAAAGTGCTCTGAATTGTGGCTTCTGAACTATGTTGATATCCTTTTCAATTTTCCAGTTGCATACAAGGAAATTTGCAATACATGAGCATGTGATGCAGCAGGATACCTGGGACTATAGGGTATATCTGTCCTTTTTAGGCCTACGGGTATGTCATCCTAGAATCAATGATACACCAGAGACAAGGGGGCCATTTGTTTACCCTGGTCCTTCAAGCCAAGCAAACCCCTCACATAACATGTCCTTGCAATTTCAAACAAAACAAAACAAAAAAAAACCCTCAAAACTGCTCAAGTTTCTTGGACAATAAATTACTCAAGGCCACAGCTAGCCTGTGTTCATTCCCCCAGCTCCCTCAGCCTGCTGGCATCTTTCAAGATTCTGCGTCTGTATCTTTCTTCACTTCGGTCCCTCATGCCCTGGGGTTTATCAGTGCTCAAAATCTGGTGTTGGGGAATCCCAGTTCTTTAACATTCTTCTTAGATATTTATTCACTCATTGAATCATTCAGGGATTTGGGCCTCAGAATCTCAAGCACCATTGCTCTGGATTAAGAACTCCCTGTATCAGCCACTGGTCTTATTCCAGAGCTCTTTGACCTTCCTCCCACTCTTATTAGAGAGGAGTAGATATTCAGTTAGCAGTGGAGCTTATAAGAGTCGAAAAATTATATACCTTCATCTCCCTACTCTTGGTCCTGGTTTCTCTGTTTTATGACAATTTTAAAAGCTGAATTGTATTAATATTACAAAGTGTTCGGATTAGAAAAGCAATATTTGGGCCAGGTGCGGTGGCTCATGCCTGCTTACAGAATCCCAGCACTTTGGGAGGCTGAAGTGGGCAGATCACCTGAGGTCAGGAGTTTGAGACCAGCCTGGCTGGCCTGGGGGTGAAACCTCATCTCTACTAAAAATACAAAAACTAGCTGGGCTTGGTGGCAGGCACCTGTAATCCCAGCTTCTTGGGAGGCTGAGGCAGGAGAATCAGTTGAACCCAGGAAGTGGAGGTTGCAGTGAGCCAAGGTCATGCTATTGCACTCCAGCCTGGGCAACAGAGTGAGACTCCATCTCCAAAAAAAAAAAAAGGAACATTTCTGCAGAGTGGTCAGTTATATAACCCATTGTCCTTTGGAGTCTGTCTGTTAAATAGTGTCCAGTATCAAAGCCCAGACAGATGTCCTTTGCTGAAAACATAGAAAATACTCAGATTTATTGTTCATTCGGAAGACATGGGCATGAATCACATATGGGCATCTGGTAGCAACAAGGCTTTAACTGGCTTATTGAACAGGTGAGACTCAGGAGAGTGTAAGCAGAAAACTATTTATTTAATTTCCTATTGCCCTTCAATTTTTTTCTATCAGATATCATTTCCTCTCCCTTGGATGGCTTTGCTGGCAGAGACTATAGCTTTTGCAGTCATTCTCAGGCACATGCACAGTCTGGTTTTTCAGGTATTAAAAGTCCAGTTCAATCTAAGTTAAAACATACATTGCTCATCCTCTTCCATGTTTCCACACTCCCCTAACACAGGCTAACTCTAAAATATCACAACACAATGTAGCTGAGTATAACATGGTCCATTTTTCATTTTTTTCTCTATTTTACTCTTCTGATCCTTATTCCTTACTTCTTGTGCTGCTTCTGTACATTCTAGAATTACAGTGGGGGACAGGAATTGGAGGAAAAGGCAAAGTCCAATGTATTAGTCCATACTCACACTGCTATGAAGAACTACCTGAGACTGGGTAATTTATGAAGAAAAGAGGATTAACTCACTCACAGTTCCACAGGCTGTAAAGGAAGCATGGCTGGGAAGCCTCAGGAAACTTACAATTGTGGCAAAATGTAAAGGGAAAGCACATCTTACCATGGTGGGGCAGGAGAGAGAGAGCAAAGCAGAAAGTGCTACACACTTTTAAACAAGCAGATCTTGGGAGAACTCTCTATCACAAGAACAGCAAAGGGGAAATTTGCCCCCATGATCCAGTTGCCTTCTACCACTTCCCTCCTGCAACATTGGGAATTATAATCTGACATGAGATTTGAGTGGAGACACAGAGCCAAACCGTATCATCCAATATGACTGGTGTTACTGAGCTCTGGAATCAGTGCCCTCTCTGTACTAGCAACCCGGGTGCTAACTTTCTCCCATGGGAATATTCAGAGACTTAACCCCATCCTTGTCCCCTGCTATTCCCTGGCCATAAAAAAAATTACTGTAAAAAATTAACATTTTATTTTCACATAAAATCCTTGTTCTCATGAAGAAAACTGGTGTCAGGGAACACTTCAGTGTATGATTCTGACATAGGTTAATAGATGTGGGCCATTGCTTCTCAAGTTTTAGAGCATGTAAGACTTACCTAGAGAGCTCCTGAAAGTCAACTCTCTTCAGAAACATCCTTAGTTCTACTGTTTCAATGGGTCTGGGATAAGGCCCACGAATCTGCATGTTAAATAGACTTCTCCTCTTCTTCTTGATTCTGAAGTAGCCAGTCCCTGGCTACTGGAAAAACAATACTATAGTTAATTTTGGTGCTTTCTGGTCCATACTAAGGTAGGGATTCAGATTAGTACAATTTCATACTGAAGATGAAAGGGCAATAAGGAGAAGAGATGGTCCAGTTCAAGGCTGATCCTTGGAAAGCTCTCCTCACAAGACCATACTTCAGTCCAGGTCTTTATTGTGCTCCGAGTTTTCTAGGGTCATCTGGAGCTTGGTTACAAATGTGTGCTGAAGTTCTGTCTAGAGCGTGGGGACTGTGGGCTAACCTGTTCTATAGGACTGACCTACAAAGACTGAGATTCCTGTCCAGATATTTGCTCCAAGAGTCCTTTAATTTCTGATAGAGGGTATTGTTTCCCTTTGAGTCTTTCCAACTCTAATAGGATTCCTAAAATTTTGTGATTTGGACTGTAGCAACTAATGTCATAGTGAAATATATGGTCTTAAAAAAAAACACACACACACACCCAACCAGCTGTCTTAAACTAAACTGCATTTCTTTTCAGGCCAAAATCAATCAAGAAATATTTGAGTGCCAAAAATATGGATCATAAAAATGATTGCTCATTGTTTGTACTAAAATGATCAGTATGCGAATACTTCACATATACTATATATTATATGACTAGATCTCATATATAAAAATCATTTTTTCTTGTACTTTCTACCTAAAGCTCTTCCCAAGTGTGATATAAACTTGTAATAAATACAAATATATTTAACTCCTATACTTTCACTTCTTCTATTGTAAAAAGCTTTCTGTTTGCTTCCTATGTGCTATGAGAGGCAATCTGCTTAGAAATAAAAGTCAATACTTTGGGATTCCAGTCATACTGTCTTCACTGGGCTTGTATTTGGAATCAAGGGCAGAGGGTTGTGCCATTAGCTCTTCATGGCAGGTCACTAGGGAGATTTTCAAATCAGAAGAAAATAGAAGAGATTGTTCAGAGAAAACCCACTCATTTGTATGTTTCTGAAGTAGCATTATATTATTAGCAAGAGGCTAATCACTTACAAAACTAACAAGTATCACAGCTTACAAATCTTGACAAACTAGTAAGACAAATGGAAAATAAATAAATTGGAAAGCAGTAAATATGAAAAGATAAAGGAATAAATCTTAGACAAAATACCCTATGGAATAAACTCATAATCTTGTAAATAATAAAGACCCTTCTGTAACTCTTACAACTCAGAAGTAACAAAAAACAAATGGCCCAATTGAAAATATGAGCAAAGAGCTTGAGCAGACATTTCAGAAGATATACAAGTGGGCAATAAGCATACAAAAGGTGCTTAACGCTGGTAACCAGGGAGAAGCAAATCATCACCACAAGGAATAACACCTCGGCACCCATTAGGTTTGCTACTAAAAACAAACAAAAAGCGTTGGCAAAGATATGGTGAAATTGGAATCCCTGTGCATTGCTAGTGGGAATGGAACATGGTGCAGTCACCGGAAAATGGTGTGTGATTCCTTAAAAAATTAAACGTAGACTTACATGATCCAATTATTTTACTTCTAGGTAGACACCCAAAAGAACTGAAAGCACAGACTCAAACAGATACCTATATACCCATGTTCATAGCAGCATTATTCATAATAGCCAACACTTGGAAATAGTCTAAATGCCTATCAGGGGATGGACAAACAAAATGTCTTATATATATATACCATGAAATATAAGAAGAAAGGAAATGTTAACATATGCTCAACACAGATGAACCTTGAAGATAATATGCTGAGTCAAATAAGCCAGTCAAAGAACAAATACTATATGAGTGTACTTTGTATTAGGATTCTCCAGAGAAATGGATCCAATAGGATGTGTATTTATATAGAAAGAAATTTATTTTAAGGAACTGACTCACGTGACTGTGGAGGCTTGGCGAGTCCAAAATCTGATGAGAGAGGCTGACAGGCTGGAGACTCAGGAAAGAGTTGCTGTCCAAAGGCCGTGTGCAGGAAAAGCAGGCAGAGCCAGTGCTGCAGATGAAGCCCAAAGGCAGTCGGCTGGGGAATTCCCTCTCACTCAGGGAGGTCAGTCTTTTGATCTATTCAGACCTTCAGCTAATTGGATGAGGCACACCTGCACGATGAAGGACAATCTGCTTTCCTCAAAGTCCACTGATGTCAGTCTCATCCAAAAAGACACTCAGAGGAAGATCCAGAATAATGTTCAACAAAACTTCTGGGCATCGTGGCCCAGCCAAGTTGACACATAAACTTAGCCATCACACACTTATATGAGGACTTTGGAGTAGTCAAATTAATAGAGACAGAAAGTAGAATGATGATTGCTAGGGGCTGAGGGGAAGGAGAATGGGGAATTAGTGTTTCCTGGGTACAGATTTTCAATTGGGGAAGATAAGAAAGTTCTGGAAATGGATGGTGGTGATGGTCGCATTACAGTGGGAATGTACTTAATGCCTCTGTACATTCAAAAGTGAACTTTTAAGTGAACTGTACACTTAAAAATAACTAATGTAAATTTTATGTCATGTATAATTTATATCACTGTAAAAAATGAAAAAAACACTCTTTTACTGAACATCTATTTCATACCAGGAACTATTATATGCATTCTTACTTATCTACGCAACTACCAGCTAGAATGATATTGACCCCAATTTTCGTACTCCAAGACATAGCTTAGGTTAAAAGCTAATCACTAGTGGAGGCTATATTGGAACCATGGTCATTCTCCCTTTAATCAAGGCTCCTTTTGGCTGACTTTGTTGCTCTTTGAAAAGCCTTGCAAATTACTGCTCTAGGGAAGCCTAGAGGAGAACGTCTGGTGGAAGAGGAGGTGTGGTAGGCACAGGCCTCTCTAGCTGGAGTGGAGGTAGCTATGATCTCTGTTCCCTAACTTGCAGTATGGGTCCCTAAGTGTGGTTCCATGACCTCCTGTACTAATAAGGAACTTACTCAAAAGGCAAAATTTTGGTTCTATCACACCCTTCCTAGAAATCTGAATTTAATAGTCCTGGAGGATTCTTAAGCACAGGGAAGTTTTACACTCACTGCACCAGAAGGAAGGCAGCGTATCCTTTCCAGCAGAGGTGTGACCAGCAGAAGGAGCAATTAAACAGGCTGAAGGATTTGTGAGTTCTTACCAGTGGATCCTGCATCCTCATGGACTTTGCTTTAAACACTAGCAATATATTCCTGAGGGAAAAAAAATGATCCAAAGGATGAGTTAATATTTTGGTAAATAAATTCCACACTTAGTCCATCTTAATTGTTTAATTCTTCTACAGTATGACAAAGTGTAATAAGTCACAGTTCTTGCATTTTTGGGGTTCACAGTATAGTTACAAAGATAAGAATGTATACATCTAGCCATGTGATAATCCTAGCGAGAATGAATCACCGAGGAGGGAGTGATAAACCATTCCGTGTGGGTGGGACTCAGAATATGTTGCACTGAAGCAGCGACTCTGAAAGATGAACACAATTTTGCCATGTGGAAAAGGGAAGAATGCCTCTGCAAAGAGTGGGATGCATGAGCCAAAATGCAGTTGTTTTTGCAATCCACGAGGTGCTTTGGACCATCTCTAAACTTTTAAGTAATCATCACTTACATTTTTATGAGCATATTTTACGGGTCAACAAATAAAGCTAAATTAGGTAATTAATAATTGGCAAAGTAGGAGTGCTTAGCCTAGTCTGTTCAGGGCAAATGTCAAGATGAAGAAGTGAGCTCGAGGGTTTGTAACTATTTCTAGTTGAGAAGTTTCTAGAATAACTCCTCTCTGATACAGGAGAAAGAGCTAAGGCAATGTCCAGAAATCCCCATGGGAATTGCTCATGACAGGAACTCTGTGTATGACAAAGGAGAGGAAATAATGGGAGAAATTATTATCAATACATAATTATAATAAACTTAGCAAGTGCCATTGTATTGTTTTCTGCATGGCCCAGCACACCAGGCTCTGGGTTTGAAAACTGATCTTTGTGAAAATTCTTTGGGGAACACACCTGAAATTTCACGAAGCTCTGGGAAAGTAGAAGTTAACTTTATCAAAATTCACTTACTTTATTTGAGTCACGTATGTATCTTTCCAACCGTAGCTGTCAGTCTCTGAGTAGGCAGATTTGTCAGGTGCCAGAGAATAATAGATTAAAAATAATTCAGATTAAGGTGGGAACCACTGAGAGGCCTAACTTTCTTGGAGGGTATATTTGCATTTTTAAAATATCACACGAGTTTAAGGGACCTTTCCCCACAGAAATAATTGTGTAGGGGGAGGGATTATTTTGAGGGAAGAAATCCCTTAACTCAGAACTACAGAAAAACGAAGTGAGGTCTTCAGCAACTTTTCCTAAAAGGCTCCACCATGACTGGAGTTAATATGTCTTTGAGGAAATGAAAACTGAAGCTCACAGGAGGCTGTTTTTCTTGGCAAAAGGAAGTCTATAAGTATCGATCTTTTTAGATTATCAGGGGACATTATTATGTATGAAATCACAAGGAACCTGAGAGGACACTGCTGGAGTGTCTCGGCTCCACTAGGGAGACTGTTTTGGATTTGCCTTAAATTTGCTAAGGTTTCAAGTTGATATTCGATAAATTAATGCATGCTGGGAAGCCTTTTGCATATATCCGGAGAGTGGACTTAGCAGGTAGGCCTGTGGCTCTGTGGATTCAGCTATGAGGCATTAGTAGTAGAAAGAATATGAAACAACTTCTTCCTAGCAATTTATTCTGAAGCAGACTTTCAAATGAGCACCAACTAGTCCATTACATATTCGTGAATATATTTCAGGCGATGCTTAAATCTCTTACATCATCTCCATGACAGTAATCTGCATTGAGCATTTTATGAAAATTCCAAAGAAGACCCCTGGAAAAACTTTATTTGATTGTGTTGTTCTTAGATTGATTTTAGTTTGTGTCATTCAAAATCTCTTTACTCTTCAATTTCCAAATTGTTCTACCCTCCGTGTGTATGTGTAGCATCTTGGGAATATCAGAAGGAAGATGTGGTGCAGATGTATTCTGTGTGAGATTCTTTAGAGGGAGCTTCAAAGTGATTGCATATACGAGGAAAGAGATCAGCCAAAGGATGGAAGTGTAGACTTCAGGAGGGTTGGTAGCAACTTTCTCCCTTCATCCTCCGTAAATTACTGCACATCTCTCCTGCTTTCAGTGTCCTTTTCCTCCAAACTAGTATCCATATAGCTGCAGAGAAGATTTTTCCAAAAATGTCCATCTGATTAGGCTACTCCACCTCCAGCTTAGAGAGCTTTCCATTCACCCTGCCCTCTTCATGGGGAGTCCACAGCTGGTGGGGTACCTCAGCCTAAAACTCATTCTCAGTCTTCAGAATGCATGCTTTGCAGAAGCCAGGCCACTTGAAAGTTTCTAAGAATCCCCGTCTCTTTCATACTGTGAGTCTTGGCCTTCTCCATGTCCTATGTTGTGGAATGCCTTCTTTGGCCTTGTCTAATGGATAAACCCCTACCTTTTCTTTAGGGCTCTGATGAGAGCTTCCCAATTGCGGAGTAAGCTCCATGTGGGCAGGGGCCTTTTCTGGTTCACCGTGGGACTGCTGGGGGCTGGGCTGGCACTTATCACAGAGCAAACACTAGGGAAATATATGACGGATGAAGGACATGACACCTCTTCTGGGGGTCCACCCACCACAGTTAGTGCCTCTTTGCTTCCACTGCCTTCCTACAAACTCTGTTAGCATTTACCACCCCCAACTGCAGTCATCTGCTCACAGCTCTGTTCCCTAGAGACTATGAGCCCCTAAAAGAAATTGACCAGTTATATGTACCTATTTTAACAGCCAGAGAAGGGATTAGGACAGCAATGACTTATAGTAATGAATAAGTGAATGAAAGAATGAAGGAATGGAGAACCAGTGAATAAATGAACGAACACTTTTTATCAAGGATGAGTAGCAAGTAAAATGGTCAACTTGGCTATAACTGATATTTTTCACTTCCTTTCAGTTACTAGCTTTTTTTGTGAACTGTTTTTCTGAAAAGCCTACTGTCTCTCTGTTATGGACTAAACTGTATCTGCCTAAAATTCACAGGTTGAAGCCCTAACCCCCAGTGTAACTGTATTTGGTGATAGGGTTTCTATGGAGGTAATTAAGGTTAAAGAAGGTCACAAGGGTGAGGCCCTTAATCCAATATGATTGGTGTCCTTATAAGACAAGAGACACCAGGGATGTGCATGCACAGAGAAAAGGCCACGTGAGGATGTAAAGGAAAGGTGGCTTCTGCTAACCAAGGAGAGAGGTCTCAGGAGGAACCAAACCCACAGCCTCCCTATCTTGAACTTCCAGCCTCTAGACTGAGGAAATAAATGTCTGTTTTTTGAGCCACTAGTCTGTGCTAATTCATTCTAGCAGCCTGAAGAGACCTGTACTCAACCCAACAGAACTTCCTCTCCGCTCTGGACTTTCTCTCCATTTTACCATTACTGAAACTTAAAATGCTCTAGACTCCAGCCCTACCTGCTTATCTTACAAATGGAAAAGCCAATGTCCAGTAAAGGAGAATGATTTACTCACCAAGATTTCTCCAGCCCTGCCTGGACTCTCTTTCTCCACCTTCCTTTTCTGACATCTCTGTTTTCTAGATACTCAGGTCCTGTAAGAGGTCAGGCTTTTCAAATTGGTAAAATACTCAGAGGTGCTATTAGTTTAATATCTTCCATCTCCAAGGTACCAGCTGCATTATAATAGGAACCTTCAATTTCTTAACACACAGATGCCTCCTTGGGTTCCTGGAATGTAGTAGGTAGTCAGTAAATGCTATTTGAACATGAATGGTGGCAGGCTAGAAGGTATGGGTTTGAAAAGGATGGATTTTGCTGGAGAAGATTCTTTTAGCAGCCACATTGGTCATTAAAGCTGAGTCTGTAAAAAATGTATAATACCAATTATATTTTGCAATTTTGTATTTGAACATTTCTTAGATCTCAGCCAACTATGATGCTTAGGAAGGATGGCTTCTGCAGCTTACACACCAATCACACACACACACTCATTCACAAAGCATGCCTGTGAAGATGGTCCCCTATGCCCAGGTCATTCCTGACTCTGACTCTGAACTTGAAACTTCGGGAGCATCTTGATTCTCCTAGTGCATTAGAAAGGACATCACAACAGTTAAGCTCCCAGGTGTTTGCATTTGCTGCAGGAGCCAAAATTCAGATATTTATTTTTAATTTCTAGGAATCCATAAACTTTTAAGATGGACAGGACTAAAACCATCCTTTCTGGGAGAATAGGTTATGATTTTAAGGAAGTTGCAAAGATCTCTACCCTGAGCTCCAGATCTGTATGTACACTTATCTACTACAGGTATTCCTCATTTTATTGTACTTGCTTTATCGAGCTTTACAAATATTTTTTTTTTTTTTACAAATTGAATGTTTGTGACAACCCTGTGCTGAGAAAGTTGATTGGCACTTTTTTTCATCAGCATGTGCTCACTTAGTCTCTGTGTCACATTTTGGTAATTCTGACAATATTTCAAATGTTTTCATTATGATTGTATCTGTTATCGTCATCTGTGATCAGTCATCTTTGATATTACTATTATAATGGTGCCATAAACCACATTCATATAAGATGGAGAACTTAATTAATATATGTTGTGTGTGTTCTGACTGCTTCACATATTGGCCATTCCCCCATCTCTCTCTCTCTCCTTAGGCCTCCCTATTCCCTGAGACACAACAATATTGAAATTAGGCCAATTAGTAACCCTACAATGGTCTCTAAGTATTCAAGTGAAAGGAAGAGTTGCAGGTCTCTCACTTTAAATCAAAAGGTAGACATGATTAAGCTTAGTGAGAAAGGCATGTCAAAAGCTGAGATAGGCCTCTTGTACCTATCTTAGGACAAGCTATGATTGCAAAGGAAAAGTTCCTGGAGGAAATTAAAAGTGCTACTTCGGTGAACACATGCATGATTTAAAAAATAGTCAAAAAGCCTTATTGCTGATATGGAGAAAGTTTTAGTGGTCTGGATGGAAGATCAAAGCAGCCACAACATTCCCTTAAACCAAAGCCTAATGTGGAGCAAGGTCCTAATTTAATTCTCTGAAGGCTCAGAGAGGTAAGAAAGCTGCAGAATAAATGTTGCAAGATAGCAGAGATAACCAGGCATCATAACATAAAAGTGCAACATGAAGTCATAAATATTGATGTAGAAGCTGTAGTAAGTTATCCAGAGGGTCTAGCTAAGAGAATTGATGAAGGTGGCTATACTAAACACCAGATTTTTAATCTAGACAAAACAACCCTGAATTAGAAAATGATATTATCTAGGACTTTTATAGCCAGAGAGAAGTCAATGCCTGGTTTCAAAGCTTCAAAGGACAGACTCTCCTGTTAAAGGCTAATGTAGCTGGTGACTTTAGGTGGATGCCAATGCTCACTTCCATCCTGATAATCCTAAACCCCTTAAGATTTTTACTAAATCTACACTGCCTGTGCTCTTTAAATGGGGCCACAAATCCTGGATGACAGCACATCTATTTCCTGCATTGCTTGCTGAATCTTTTAAGCCCACTGTTGAGACCTACTGCTCAGAAAAAAAGATTCCTTTCAAAATATTACTACTCATTGACAATGTACCTAGTCACCCAACAGCTCTGATGGAGATGCACAGGAGATTAATGTTGTTTTCATGCCTGCTAACACAACATCCCTTCTGTAGCCTATGGATCAAGGAATAATTTTGACTTTTCGGTCTTATTATTTGAGAAATATATTTTGTAAGGCTATAGCTGCCATAGATAGTGATTTCCCTGATGAGCCTTGGCAAAGTAAATTGAAAACCTTTTGGAAGGAATTCACCATTCCAAATGCCATTAAGAATATTTGTGATTCATGGGAGGAGGTCAAAATATCAACATTAACAGGAATTTAGAAGAAGTTGATTCCAACCTTCCAGAATGAGTTTGGGGAGTTCAAGAATTCAATGAAGGAAGCAGAAACAGATATGGTAGAAATAACAAGAAAACTAGAATTAGAAGCAGAGCCTGAAGATCTGACTGAACTGCTGCAATCTCATGATAAAACTTGAGTCCATGAGGGGCTGCTTCATATGGATGAAAAAAGAAAGTAGTTTCATGAAATAGAATCTACTCCTGGTCAGGATGCTTTGAAGACTATTGAGATGACTACAAAGGATTTAGATTATTACATATACTTAGTTGATAAAGCAGTGGTAGGCTCTGAGAGGACTGACTTCAATTTTTAAAGAAATTCTACTGTGGCTAAAATGCTCTCAAACAGCATGCCATGCTGTAGAAACATCTTTTGTAAAAGGAAGAGTCAATGGATGCAGCAAACTTCATTGTCGTCTTACTTCAGAAATTGCCCAATCATGGCAGCCTTTAGCAACCACCACCCTGATCAATCAGCAGCCATCACCTTTGAGACAGGATGCTCCACCAGCAAAAAGATTATGCCTTACTGCAGGCTCACATGATCACTAGTGTTCTTTAGCAATACATTATTTTTAAATTAAGGTATGGATGTTTTTTAGATATGATGTTATTGCACACTTGAAAGACTGTAGTGTAAACATACCTTTCATATGCACTGGCTAGCAGAAAAATTATATGACTTACATTGTTGAGATATTCACTTTATTGTGGTGGTCTGGAACTGAGCCCCCAGGATTTCCAAGGTATGCATGTATTCATCTCACCTGGAATAAGCCACAAGAACAATATATTACATAGGTGCAAAATTAACCTCAGTATCTTTCTGTTCAAATTTGGTCCAGACCATGTACAAATTATCCTGGAAATTGGTGCTGCCATCTCCCCAGTTGTCTTCTGTACCCTCCTTCCTCCATCTAAATGGTTCAGAGACTCTGACAGTAATTGTTTTTCCTGATAGCTGTGCCATCCTTAACCTTCTGTACTGGTTCAGGACAACTTCCCATCAATCACCACTCTGTCAACTCTGCCTCTCGAAATTTCTCCTCTCCACACCTCCCTGCATTTCCCACTGGGTCACCAAGAAGACTTTATTCGTAGTCCATAGCTTTAAACTTAGCCCTCTCTATTCCTGTTTCCTGCTGTAGCCATAGTGAGCTTTTTAAAACACCAATCTTATCATACTGTGGCCTTTGTAGGAAACTCTTCAGGGGCTTCCTACTACTCTCAGGGTCAAGTGCAGACTTGTCAATCTGGGCCCTAAGGCCCTCAGGGACCAGACTAAGGACCACAGCCTTCTCTGTGGCAGCAGGCTCTTTGCATCTGCATTAATGATCCAGACATGAAAATGATCCTGTTATAATTCTCCTTGCCTCTACATGGTCCCTTCTCCACCTGCAGTACTTCTCTTTTTTCACTTAACATCTTCTTATCCTTGAAAGGCTTAGCTTAAACCAAACATCTTCTTTCCTAACCCTTTTATGATATTGTTCCTTCTTTGTGCTCTACTAACTCTATTCAGGTCAGATGGAGATCATGCACCAAGATCAAAACACCATGACATTGCTTTTATTTTTTTTTTGCATAGATTTCTTCCTTCCCCAGGGCAAGCATCTTGTTACATCCTCATATCAATGCCTAGTGCAGTGCCTGGCACAGAGTAGATACTTGATAATCTCTTTAATCTCTTACTGAATAAATAAAGTACAAGAAACTAGGATGCAAGTGGAGGTAGTAATGTTGATAAAATGACTTCTGGATAGATAATAGGGTTGAAAATCTAAGACCTGACTTCCAGAAAGGGTACCTCCTACTCCTTTATTCATAAGCTCACAAAGACTGAGGCACCCACCATTCTCAGAAGGAAGGGGCTGGAACTTGGATGCTGCAAGTTAAAAACCAGGGGTCCCATTGGGAGGCCTGAGCTGCATTTGTCCCAAACATCTGGTTTATTTAGAAGATGTTATGTCTGACAGGGTCACAAAGGTGTGGATAGGTGGGAAGAAAGAAATTGAGTGCTTTTACCTGGAGTGTGAACTTTCCAGCTCCAAACCCTCACCCCTGCCTACTTATGGAGCTGCTGAAGCTTCCTAAGTATGCAGATTTTGGACTCAGGGTTACTTTTAGTACATACGATGTTTTCAGGTAAAATGAAACAGATACATTGCAAGAGGCCATTCCTTATCCAGGGAAGCCACAGTACTGCCTCAGGGCATGTGACTGGAGGAGCTGAGCAATGTTCAGTCTCCTGTTGTGCCCGCTATGTAACCATGCAGGAAAGCACAATTTTGACTCTCTATGTGGTAGGCAGACTGTAAGGTGACCCTCAATAATCTCTGCTTCCTGGTATTCACACCATCTAATTCACACCTTTTAATTTGCTCCTTTTGACTTGCTTCTAACCAACACAGTGTGGCAAAGGTGATGGGATGGCACTTCTGTGATTAGGTTACAAAAGTCTGTGACTTCCATCTTGCCTGTAGACCTTCCCTCTGGCTGGCTTTGATGAAGTGAACCTCCATGTTGGTGAGGCCTACCTAGTGGTGAAGTGAGGATGGACTCTGGACAACAGTCAGGAATAAACTGAGGCTTTCAGTCCAAAACGCTGTGAAAAACTCAAATTCACCAACAACTTTGTGTGTGAATTTAGCAGCAAATTCCTCCCCAACCAGGCCTTCAGATGAGACCCTAGCCATGGCCAACACTGTGATTATAGTCTCACGAAAAATTATAAAGCCCAATTCCTGATCTAAAACAACCATGAGAAAATAAATGTGTATGTTTTAAGCTGCTACATTTTGAGGAATCTAAAAACGTAGCAATAAATAGCTAATACGTTCATTTACATTTTTCTGACCTTTTCCATGTAGGTAAAATCTGTGGGCCTTCTCACCCTTGGTCCAGCCAGCACATAACTTATTTCCAGCAGGAACCTAAAAAAGCAACTGTATGATTTCTGCTTTCTAATGTTATTCATGGATGACAAGGAAGGAAGATGTTACAATCTGGCCCACCTTATGGACAGGGAGTTGAGAATAGTCCTGGGAACAGAACAAACATTGTGCATGTGATACACTGTCTGCTTTGCTGGGACAACTGGAAAGAAGATAACCTCAGACCGTGAGATTGTAGACTTAGCTGAATACATGAGGCATCTTCTGAGACGACAGAGAAGAGTCAATACATTATCAAACAGGGCTTAGTAGTGAACCATTACACAGTGCTCCCTCTGCTAGGCAAGATTGCTGGGCAACACTACAGTAGTTACAGTGAGAAAAATCACTTTTCAGCTTTGATATATACTATCATTTGTATATATATATATTACTAAAAGCAATCTAGGCATGATATTTAGTTATGCTACAAAACAGACTGTCAGTGGGATGTAACTTAGATGTGATACGCGTTATCTTGGCACTGACAAGTAGCTCTCTGATTTTTTAAGGAAAATAAAAAAGTCAAGAAAACAATGAAAATTTCCTGCACAGCTGTAGTATACTTATTTAAAAGCCTTAAAACAATTCACAGAATGTTCTTGCCTTACATTGTATTGCATCCTGAAGAGTGTTTGTCCTTTACTTTGCTTTACTAGAATGTTGGTGATAAATGGGGCTTAGGGATCTTCTAATTGAAGCTTATCATTTTACAGATGGGGAACCAAGGTCAGCAAGAGGCCTGGATTTGCTCTGTATTATAAATCAGGTTAGCAGCAGAGAGGAAACATTAAAGTGCAGGCTTACTATAAAGCATCTTGATTTAATCCTATGACAACCTGATAGTATTACCATTATCCTATTTTTAAGATGAAGAAAACAACATCAGGGAGGTTAATATATTAGTCCGTTTTTTTCTGTGCTGATAAAGGTATACCTGAGACTTGGCAATTTACAAAAGAAAGAGGTTTATTGAACTTACAGTTCCACATGGTTGGGGAAGCTTCACAATCATGGTGGAAGGCAAAAAGGAGCAAGTCACATCTTACATGGATGGCAGCAGGCAAAGAGAGGGCTTGTGCAGGGAAACTCCCCTTTTTAAAAGCATCAGATCTCATGAGACCCATTCACTATAACGAGAACAGCATGGAAAAAACACAACCCCATGATTCAGTCATCTGCTACTGGGTTCCTCCCACAACATATGGGAACTATGGGAGCTACAAGATGAGACTTGGGTGGAGACACAGAGCCAAATCATATTATTCTACCCCTGGCCCCTCCCAAATCTCATGGCTTCACATTTCAAAGCCAATCATGCCTTCCCAACAGTCCCCCAAAGTATCACTTCAGCATTAACTCAGAAGTCCACAGTTCAAAGCCTCATTAGAGACAAGGCAAGTCCCTTCTGCCTATGAGCCTGTGAAATCAAAACAAGTTAGTTACTTCCTAGATACAGTGGGGGTACAGGCATTGCATAAATACAGCCATTCCAAATAGGAAAAAATTGGCCAAAACAAAGGGGCTACAGGCCCTATGCAAATTCAAAATCCAGCAGGGCAGTCAAATATTAAAGCTCCAAAATGATCTCCTTTGACCCTATGTCTCACATCCAGGTCACGCTGATGCAAGAGGGAGGTTTCCATAGTCTTGGGCAGCTCTACTCCTGTGGCTTGGCAGAGTACATCATCCCTCTCAGCTGCCTTCATGGGCTGGCTTTGAGTATCTGTGGCTTTTCCACGCATATGGTGCAAGCTTGTCAGTGGATATACCATTCTAGGGTCTGGAGGATGGTGGCCCCTCTTGTCACAAATCCTCTAGATGGTGCCCCAGCAGGGACTTTGTGTGGGGGTTCCCACCCAACATTTCCCTTCTGCACTGCCCTAGTAGAGGTTCTCCATGAGGACCCTGCCTTTACAGCAAACTTCTGCCTGGGCATCCAGGTGTTTCCATACATTTTCTGAAATCTAAGCAGAAGTTCCCAAACCTCAGTTCTTGAATTCTGTTTACTTGCAATCTCAACACCATGTGGAAGCTGCCAAAGCTTAAGGCTTGCACCTTCTGAAGCCACAGTCTGAGCTCTGCATTGTCTCCTTTCAGCCATGGCTGGAATGGCTGGAATGCAGGGCACCAAGTTCCTAGGCTGCACACAGCATGGGGACCCTGGGCCCAGCCCCCGAAACCACTTTTTCCTCCTAGGCCTCTGAGCCTGTAATGGGAGGGCCTGCTGTGAAGACATCCTATATGCCCTGAGACATTTTCCCCATTGTCTTGGGGATTAATATTTGGATCCTTGTTACTTATACAAATTTCTTCAGCAAGCTTGGATTTCTCCTCAGAAAGTAGGATTTTCTTTTCTATTGTATTGCCAGGCTGCAAATTTTCCAAACTTTTATGGTCTACTTCCCTTATAAAACTGAATGCCTTTACCAGCACCCAAGTAACCTCTTGAATGCTTTGCTGCTTAGAAATTTCTTCTGACAGATTCTCTAAATCATCTCTCTCAAGTTCAAAGTTACACAGATGTGTAGGGCAGGGGCAAAATGCCACCAGCCTTTTTGCTAAAACAAGAGTCACCTTTGCTCCAGTTCCCAACAAGTTCCTCCTCTCCATGTGAGACCACCTCAGCTTGGACCTTATTGTTCATATCACTACCAACATTTTCGTCAAGCCATTCAACAAGTCTCTAGGAAGTTCCATACTTTCCCACATTTTCCTGTCTTCTTCTGAGGCCTCCAAATTGCTCCAACCTCTGCCTGTTACCCAGTTCCAAAGTCACATGCATATTTTCGGGTATCTTTTCAGCAGCGCCCCACTCTGCTTGTACCAATTTACTATATTAGTCCAATATCAGGGAGGTAAATGTATTAGTCCATTTTTTCTGTGCTGAGAAATAAAGACCCGAGACTGGGTAATTTGCAAAAGAAAGAGGTTTACTGGGCTTACAGTTCCACATGGCTGGTGAGATCTCACAATCATGGCAGTAGGCAAGGAGGAGCAAATCACATCTAATGTGGATGGCAGTAGGCAAGGAGAGGGCTTGTGCAGAGAAACTCCCATTTTTAAAACAATCAGAGGCTGGGCATGGTGGCTCATGCCTGCAATCCAAGCACTTTGGGAGGTCAAGGCGGGCAGATCACAAGGTCAGGAGTTCAAGACCAGCCTAGCAAGTATGGTGAAACTCCATCTCTACTAAAAATACAAAATTAGCTGGGTGTTGTGTCAGCCACCTGTAGTCCCAGTTACTTGGGAGGCTGAGGCAGGAGAATTGCTTGAACCCAGGAGGCAGAAGTTACAGTGAGCTGAGATTGTGCCACTGTACTCCAGCCTGGGTGACAGAGTGAGACACCGTCTTTAACAAAACAAAACAAAAAACAAAAAAACCCATCATATCTTGTGAGACCCATTTACTATCATGATAATAGCATGGGAAAGACCCACCCCCATGATTCAAAGGTACCTCCCACAACAAGTGAAAATTATGGAAGCTACAAGATGAGATTTGGGTGGGGACATGGAGCCAGACCAAATCAGTTAAATAACTTGTGCCAAGTCACAGAGCTCATAAGGGAGAGTCAGATCCTGGATTCAAATGCAGCTCTTCCTGACCCCAGATTCTCAGCCTTTAACCATTAGCCACACTACCTTTCAGCCCTGGCTCCTCATTTTGGTTAGACTCTTTCTAAAGGCCCCAGTTATGATAAAGGTAATAATATCTTTTATCAGAAACCTTTGATAATAAGCTAAGCATCCAGAAAAACAGAAAAAGAAGGCAATTAAACCCATCACCTGTATCTGCTGTCATTATTATTGCCCCTCCAGGGCCAGCTCCATCTTTCACTGGAAGCCTTGGCTCTCTTCATTTCCAACTTGCATCCATGTGGATGGCTCTCTGTTTCAGTAGGCTTTTTCTGCATAACAAATACCATAAAAAACTCAGTGGCTTAAAACACAGACCATTGAATAGAGAGTGTGTAAAAAGAAAGAAGCCCATTAGGTGGAAGGTGAAACTTCCCTGACTTCCAGACATCTAATCCCAGTTACTTATTAGGTATCTCTGGTTCAACCCACAGACTTTTTATACTCAGTCTTTTCTATTTCTTGTGCCCAACATAAACACAGGGTCATCTCCTTAAAATATGCACCTTCTGAATCCCTTATCTCAGGAGAGTGACCATCACACAGGCATTTCCCCAAATCAGAAACCCCAGAGATGTCTAGATTTCTTTCATATTCACTGTCTGTGTCTTTTAGTAACAGGCTACAATTAAGACTCAGTAGTATGAGTTCTTGACATCTTGTAAAATCAGGTGGACCTGGAATGACCTAGTCACAAGTTCCCCTCCCCAATCTGTTCCTGCAAATAAGGTCCCCTAGCTAAACACTGCTCCTTGACAAGGGGCCAGGCCCAGTTGCTGCTTATCGCTGAGTGGTGGGTTTCAGTTCTCTGCCAGTCCATGGAATTATTTAAATAAGCCATTCAGATCCTCCTGCAGAAGCCACAGGGCATCCATTCTATTGATATTGTAAAACCTGCTTCTCATGGCCCCTGCTGGTGCAGTCTTTTCCCAAGGGCAACCCCCATGTGGCCCTGTGGGGTGTGCCTGGGCTGTAAATACATGTGATTAATGAACTGCTGTTGATCTTATTTTTCCAGTGTTGGGTATGGTATGTGATATGGTTTGGCTGTGTCCCCACCCAAATCTCATTTTGAATTGTAGCTACCATAATTCTCACGTGTTGTGGGAGGGACCCAGTGGGAGATAATTGAATCATGGGGATGATTTCCCCCATACTGTTCTCTTGGTAGTGAATAAGTCTCATGAAATCTGTTTTCCAAGGGGTTCCCCTTTTACTTGGCTTTCATTCTGTCTTGCCTGCTACCATGTAAGACGTGCCTTTTTCCTTCTGTCATGATTGTGAGAACTCTTCAGCCATGTGGAAATGTGAGTCCATTAAACATCCTTTTTTTTTTTCTTTTCTCTTTTTTTTTTATTGTATTTTCTGTTTTGGGGTACATGTGAAGAACATGCAAGATTGTTGAATAGGTACACACATTGCAGTGTGATTTGCTGCTTTCCTCCCCTTCACCTATATCTGGCATTTCTTCCCATGCTATCTCTCCCCAACTCCCCACCTCCCACTGTCCCTCCCCTATTCCCC
>CAUYLG010023710.1:0-25459 GCA_963573385.1 Cacajao melanocephalus | reverse complement strand
ACAATCCTAAGCAAAAAGAACAAAGCTGGAGGCATCACACCACCTGACTTCAAACTCTACTATAAGGCTACAGTCATCAAAACAGCATGGTACTGCTACCAAAACAGAAATATAGACCAATGGAACAGAACAGAGGCCTTGGAAGCAATGCCACACATCTACAACCATCTGATCTTTGACAAGCCTGACAAACACAAGCATTGGGAAAAGGATTCCCTATTTAATAAGTGGTATTAAGAAAGCTGGCTAGCCATCTGCGGAAAGCTGGCTAGCCTTCTGAAGAAAGCTGAAACTGGACCCATTCCTTACACCTACACTAAAATTAACTCCATATGGATTAAAGTTTTAAACATAAGACCTAATACCATAAAAACCCTAGAAGAAAACATAGGCTATACCATTCAGGACATAGGCATAGGCAAAGACTTCATGACTAAAACACCAAAAGCAATGGCAACAAAAGCCAAAATAGACAAATGGGATCTAATTAAACTCCAGAGCTTCTGCACAGCAAAAGAAACAATCATTATAGTGAACCGGCAACCAACAGAATGGGAAAAAATTTTTGCAAGCTACCCATCTGACAAAGGTCTAATATCCAGAGTCTACAAAGAATTAAAACAAATTCACAAGAAGAAAACAAACAACCTCATCAAAAGTGGGTGAAGGATATGAACACGCATTTTCCAAAAGAAGACATTTATGTCGCCAACAAACATATGAAAAAATGCTTATCACATCACTGGTCATTAGAGAAATGCAAATCAAAACCACATTGAGATACCATCTCACACCAATTAGAATGGTGATCATTAAAAAATCTGGAGACAACAGATGCTGGAGAGGATGTGGACAAATAGGAACGCTTTTACACTGTTGGTGGGAATGTAAATTAGTTCAACCATTGTGGAAGACAGTGTGGGGATTCCTCAAGGACCTAGAAATCGAAATTCCATTTGACCCAGCAATCCCATTACTGGGTATATATCCAAAGGATTATAAATCGTTCTACTCTAAGGACACATGCACACGAATGTTCATTGCAGCACTGTTTACAATAGCAAAGACTTGGAACCAACCCAAATGCCTACTGATGACAGACTGGACAGGGAAAATGTGGCACATATACACCCCGGAACAAGAACAGAAAACCAAACACTGCATGTTCTCACTCATATGTGGGTGTTGAACAATGAGAACACATGGACACAGGGAGAGGAACATCACACACTGAGGTCTGTTGGGGGGTGGGGAGCTAGGGGAGTGATAGTAGTGGGTGGGGAGGTTGGGGAGGGATAACATTAGGAGAAATACCTAATGTGGGTGACAGGGAGATGGAGGCAGCAAACCATGATGGCATGTGTATACCTGTGTAACAATGCTGCATGATCTGCACATGTACCCCAGAACTTACACTATAATTTAAAAAACTGATTAAAACTGCTTATTGGCTTTTAGGAAACCTGACTTCTCTAACAAGATTAGGCTAGATTATGTCTATAGTTATTTTAAGCCTAAAATTCCATCATTTTAATAAAATTGAAAGTCAAACTTGACTTCTGAAAGAAACTGAACACACAATAAAAGCTTAAATACACAAACAAGAGGATAATAAGCCAGCATGGTGAACCTTAATACTCAAACTGCAGCACTGAAGAATGACCAAGTCCATGTGATAATTACAGGTGCTTGTACAAAGTGTGAGAGATACTTTGATAATGGCAAACTAATTATATGATAGCATGTTATCTTTCTCAGGGTCCTTTGGGGTCTTTTATTCCCATGAAATGAGAGGTCAAAAAATTTTCTTTATTCCGAAGTATATTACGAATACAAGAAGTTTGAGAATCACTGCTAGAAATCAATTTTAATTGACTAACTCATTCATATTCAACTGTGTATTTCCAGAAATCATGTTTTCACCTTTGCACCTAATAAAACTACATTCCACCTGCCATCATTATGGAATGCCACCTCATCTGTGGTGCTAGTGCTCTCATCAATTCAAATGCCACTGCATCTCTTTTCCAAGGAGCAGCAAGACAAGTAATTCTCAGCAGTCGTGAAGGCACAAGATGGAAATTCAAGGGATAAATAAGTACATTTAAACTGCAGCAGGGGATTTCGAATTTTCCTTTCAAATAGAGCCAATTAAGATACAGGAACTCTGACAGGAGTTCCACTACAGAGAAAGAACAAGAATACACCATCTATGTCACTATTTTAATTGCCTCCGCAAAGACAGTATTTTCTAACTATTTGAAATCAAATCCTGCTGGAGCACATAAAATTTACTCAGATAGGTGGACAACACAATATGGCTCTAAAGACCACAAAGCTTCCCCAGTGTCTTTTTAAAAAGTGGCCATGTCAAGATGTTTAGGGGAAATAACTTGGTGTCATGGAGTGAGCTAATCTTCATGCTATAATCAGATGGAGAGACAGAGAATCCATATATTGTTTCTGTGCAATTAGAAAAAAATGGACATAGGATCCAAATCTACTAATAGATTATCTAGGTTTATTCTTGTGTCTTAATTCCTGCAAATCTAAGAATAAAACGTGTGAATTAACGTGTGTCCTTTTAGAACTGTTAAAAATGCCCCAAAGTTTATATAAATTGGCAAATCATAAAAGGGGAAACCTGAGTGCCCAGTAGATATGAGAAAGTACTTGGATTTATTCTTAATTAAAAAAATACATATTAAAAAAATATCTCTTCATACCCACTATAAAAGCAAATAGTAAAAATTACATCATATCAAGTGTTGGCAAGGATGTAGGAGAGCAAGAATTAATGAGGGGAGTGTCTATTTGAACAGATATTCTGAAGGTCAATCTGGCCATTTTCAGATGAATTAGATATAAATATATGCTATGGCACAGGAGTCCCATATTTCATTATCTGGTCCACAAAATTTCTCACACAGATTCTCAAGAGGTTTATAAGGGAATATGTACACAAACAACATTTTTTAAGGTAAGATGAGAATAGTGAGAAAACAAATAAGTACAATGTAGGATACTTATTATAGAGTACAATGTGGAAGCAACATACTAAGTTTACAAGAAAATAGATTTCAAAAACAGTTCTGAATAAAATATTTTTTGTTGTTTTTTTGGGCAGCATATCACTCCATCACCCAGGCTAGAGCACAATGGCATGATTATAGCTCACTGCAGCCTCTACCTCCCAGGCTCCAGCAACCCTCTCACCTCAGCCTTCCAAGTAGATGGGAATAAAGAAATGCACCATCACACCTGGCTAATTTTTGTATTTTCTGTAAAATGGAGTTTTGCCATGTTGCCCAGGCTGGTCTTGGACTCTTCAACTTAAATGATTCACTTGTCTCAGCCTCCCAAAGTGCTGGGATTACAGGTGTGAGCCACCATACCTGGCCCAAGAAAGAATTTTTAAAATATAAATAGCACATCATTGTTTAAACAAATTAAAACCCCCAAACCCCCAAACTGGTACCATATATTTCATAAGATCATATACAGATGTAAGGGCACACAGAATACATTTTAGAGTGCGTATCTTTGTGGTGAGTGGATGAGCCTGGGATTTGGAGAAATAACAAACTAAAGAGAAGTAAACTAAAACAAGAGGCAGAAGTTGCTGGGACCAATAATGAATATTTGCTATGTGCTGAAACGTGTAATAAGCTCACATTTCTGCAACTGACATAAAAAAAGGGAAAGACAAAATAAATAATTTATCTTATCTTCACTAAGAATTGCTTCACTTAAATATAATCCTACTTGCTTATAAAATATCATATTCAACAAGAGTAAATATTGAATAATCAGAGTATAACAAACAATTCACAGAATCAAATCTTTATTGAGTAGCTTCTAAGTGTAAGGCACTACTAGGAAAGTATCAACCAACCAGCCAACCACCAGTTCGGCATTTACTGTATGTTGGGTGCTAGTCTGGGTGTGGATAAATATTTTTTAAAAATTAAAATATGAAACCAGTGCTCAAGTTTTGACAATCTGGTTTTGTCAGGCAGGAATAAAATATATATGGAGATTATAAAATGATGAGAGTAAACAGATATTCTAGTAGAGATCACAGAGTCTTTATTCCATCAAAGATCGCAATACAGTTTTCCCAACAAAGTTCAATTTATTTTGAGAGATCTTCTTTTAGAATTGGCTTCAAAGTCTCCATCTCTTTATTTTAGAAATTCTCAATGGTGGAAAAGCTTGTATCTGAAGAAGGTAATTCATTTTTGAGTGACTATTGCCAAAGACAAAATGTAGCAACTTCTGTTAGTGTAATTCTTTAAGGTTTATAAATATGTTCACAAACTCTAGCTCTTTTAGTAATATGTTTCAGAAGCAGGTAAGAGTAGGCGAAAAAAGCAATAATCAAGTAGGAAGACTTGTTAGACACCTGATAATAAAATAGTAAAAGTAATTTTAGAAAATACCTTGAAATGGGTCTGGAGATGAAGGCTAAACCAAAACTGTTCCAAATGCATTTTAAACAGTGGTTGCAATCACTTAAAAATGCATGTGTAGTCTTATAACCTCCCAAGGCAATAAAACTAGATGTGTAGGCTCTGGTATTTCTGTGTTAAAAATACATTTCTTTATCTTTTAAATACTGAATGTTCACACAACTGCTAGCCCTTTTAGCACTGCTGTGTAGGAAAAAAAAAAAAAAAAGGTGGCTAAGTTAGAAATCCTGGGTTTTATTCTCATCTCTTCCAATTACAGACAGTTTTTCTGGATTTCTTCTTTTGAAAAGGAAAATATGTTGTAATGCAATTGATATATTAGGAAACAACTTAAGTGTAATATAGAATATTGCATTTACATGAACTCATTTTTTTCCACCAAAAGCTACTACACCGGAGGAACACAGAAAACTCCATTCAGCTGAACTAAGCCATACAGAAGACATAAAACATACATTTCAAATATCTACCAGCAACCAGTTTACCACGTGCATTATTCTAGAATGCTGTGTTTTGCTATTTTTTTGACATTTGTGAACTGGTCTACATAAAAAATATGCCCTTTCAACATCCTCTTTATGTTTAAGTATCCAGGTTCAAAAAATGCCAAGAAGTACATGCAAAAGAAAAGTTGTAAGACTTCAGAAGAAACTCAAAATGAGCATTTTAAAAGAAACAAAAGAATACACATCTCTCCAGAGCAACAGGTACAAAGAAATCCACATTACAAACCATGAGAGACAATTACAGAAAATTCAAGAAAATGTCTATGGTTGGAAGAACTCTAAGTGTTGTGAATTCAGTAAGAAACTGCAAGGCCTATAGAAAGAGAAGTAATGGAAACATTGTTGAGCACATGGATTGAATACCAAACAAAAAAGACTCAAAAACAACCTTTTTCACAAAAAGAAAACACCATCTTTATAAGAAGACCCTAAGCAGAAATGGACAAATCATGCATCAGTGGCTCATTTCACTTTTAGCAGTGGTGGATTTGGTGATTTTTAAACATTTCTATGGCCAGGCACTGTGGCTCACAACTATAATCCCATCACTTCGGGAGGCTCAGTTGGGTAGACAGCTAGAGCCTAAGTTTGAGACCAGTCTGGGCAACATGGTGAAATTCCATCTCCAGTAAAATATACCAAAATTGCCAGAGTGTGGTGGCATGTGCCTATAGCCCAGCTACCCTGGAGGCTGAAGTGGGAGGACTGCTTGAGCCCAGGAGGCAGAGGTTATAGTGAACCATAACTGTGCTACTGTACTCCAGGCAACAGAGCTAGACCCTGTTTAAAAAATAAAACACTCTACAAATTTCTAAAAGCCTTCAACTGTTTCGTGAAACCAAAGTGCAGATAAGAAAGGTATAAAATAATTTCTAGCTACAGATATTAATTGAAGAATTTGGTTATATATTGGACCAAATCCACAACTTTGATGAAATATGTATCAATTATAAATCTACTCCATGAAAGACCTATTCTAAAAGGCAGAAAACCATGTTCCAGAATTTAAGGCTGCAAAAGATCACCAAGTTCAATAATGCTTCTTCCACTATTTCCCACCAACTCATAAGCAGGAGCCCTTTTCTTGTCCACCTCCAACAGCAACACTTCAGATCTTTCTCAAGCTAAGGAGCTATATTTACTGAAGTATCTACACATAAAGTTATAGCAGTATTTTTATGAGGCTGCTACCTTTGATGTTTCATTGATGAAGTGTGACTATGGTGCCCATAACCTCATTTTTCCCTTAAGCTCTTGGCTTTTATTGCCTGACTTTGCATAGTGTGATTTTTTAAGACATGTGGTTCATGCCAAGGTATAACTGACTATACCAACTCTATGAGTCTGTAAGGAATATGTTAGTTTTGTCTCATAAGATAAGCAGACATTTTGCCAGATAAAGCTCAGAAAATGTGCCTTTCAGACAACTATCCTTTTCCAAAGTGAAGTACAAAGCCCTGCTTCCTGCACAGTGGGGCTGAGAGGGTTGGAGGGAGGTACAGGACCCAGTCTAGTCAATCAAAGTGCTCTGGCAGTACTCAGGTAGTAAGGATAGGAGGACTAGAGTTGGACTTCACCTCTGTGGTTTCTTCCACCCTAAAGATTTTATAATATTACCTTTGATAATTATGAAAATAGCCATATTTATCCAGTGTCTGTTATGTGCCAGTCTCTGTGTTCAATGCATACACATATTATCTCATTTATTTACTACAATAAAGCAGTGAAGAGGATAATAACTGTTATTTATATTTTGCAGAAAAGAAAAATGAGGCTCAAAGGGGGCAAACTGACTTGTCCAAAGTACTCTGAACCCTTGGCCATAGTGATATTTGGACAAGCCAAACTGAGTCCCCCTAAGGAACTATGTTTTTGGAGTTATCAAGAAATAATTGCCCTCTTCTTTTCCTGGGTTTCTACCAGTAAGAAAAATAAAGGCATATCACTGCCCAATTGCCACCTTTGTAACCAAGGTTGACAACCAGTGAAGGATAAATCCAACACAGAGATCTAATAACATCATATAAATTTCTGGACCTAGTCAGAAGCTAGTTTACATCCAGAAATTTTTTTCAGCAATATATGTCAATACATACCCAAAAATTTGAGCTTTTTTGAATAAAGTTTATGCTACTGGAAACCAAGAGTGCACTGATTAATATACCCTGGCCAGCAAAGCCTTTATGATGACCCAGATTGAATCCCCTATTTTCTGTTTCTACAAAACACTCTACTTCTCCATTGGAGCAGAACTGGCCCAGGTAATGCTGCCTTCCCCACAGCATCATAAGCCCCCTGAGGGAACAGACTTCTTTCCCTGTGTACCACTGTTTCCCAGGGCATACTCCAGGCGTGGCATCTCGTAGAAGCTCAGTGAATGTGCATAATCAAAGATTAAATGAGTGAATAAATGGACACATTGACCATTCTGACCCTGTTTGCTTATCTCTAAAATAAAGAAGTGATAGTTGCTTGCCTTTTTTTTTAATGGGCATCTAATGAGATAATGTATGTAAAAGTGCTGTGCTAGCTATAAAGCAGTAATTATGATTCATCCAGCATACAGTGCAGTAGTCAAAAGGAGCATAATAGAGTTGGAAAAAGCATGGGCGCCAGAGTCAGAGTGTGTTTGAGTATCAGCACTGTATCTTATTAGCTGTCTAATTCTGGGTAAGTTATATATCCTCTGAGCCTCTCTGTCTCATAGGTTTTTGTTGAGCATTTTAAAAGTTAATACACGCAAAGCATCTAATCATATTGCAGGTGTGTTATGTGCTCTATGAAATACACTGATAAATCAGAAAAGGGCCCCATTCCCAAGAAGCTTACAGTCTAGTAGACAAATCATGTACACAAACAACAGGAATGTAAAGCAGAGAAGATACCCTGAAAATACAATAAAGACATCACAGGACATCATGGGAGATCAATCACTCTAGCTCTTTAAAAATAAATGTGTTCTTTCTTTAAACTTACTAAGGCAACTTTATGCTAAATATTACACTCATTGTCAAGCCAGTCTTAAGAAACTAATAAACAATGATATTAAATTTAGATTACTGAATTCCTTGTTTGCATTGTTCTATATGCTAAATTCAAAAGCATTTAGATGCAAATTAGACAAAAAGTACACAAAACTTCAACAACAAAAATGTGTGCAGCATCAATGTGATTGAGAGGGTACCAGAGTTGCTGCCACCAAACTTACAGATGCATAAACTGGTAGGGGCTTGTGGTGGGTTGAATGGTGGCCTCCAGAAATGTCCTTGTCCTAATCCCTGGACCTGTGTTACCTCGTGTGACAGAAGGAACTTTGCAGATATGATCAAGTTAAGGACCTTGAGATGGGGAGATGATCTTGGATCATCCAGGTGGGGCTGAGATAATCACAGGAGTGCCTATCAGAGGGTTGCAGGAGGAGTCTGTGAAGGAGAAGATGGTGTGGTACCAGAAGCAGAGGTTGGAGTGATGTGTCTTACAGATGAAGGAGGGGGCCATGAGCCATGGAATATGGGCAGCCACTCAACACTGAAAAAGTCAAGAACATGGATTTTCCCTTCAGAATGTCCAGAACGAACCAGCCCCGTGAACACCTTGACTTTAGCATAGTGAAATGGATTTTGGACTTCTGACCTCCAGAACAGGAAGAAAGTAAATTTGTGTTGTTTAAGTAACTACATCTGCAGTAATCTGTTAACGGTAACAACAGGAAACCACAAGGACAAAGGGAAAATGGCTCTTAGTCTTTGATTTCTGCTGCCATTTTTTAATGGCAAAGAATGTGACCAAAGCACCTCAGCAGAGCTCCAATTCAGTGTTTACTTACATAGAGGTAGAAATTGCTGAAAACTGTGAAAAAATGCTTTCGATAGCAACAGTCCTGAAATAAAGCTAGCAGGCTGGCCTCTCAAGAATCCAAAATATCCTGAAGTGACCCAAGATTTTGATCCAAGTTAAAACACAGCATCGTGGAATTTGAATAGAATTTCCTCAGTCTCTACTCTTAACTTAATGGGAAAATGGACTCCACACAGAAATTGAGTCCTTGAGAGGTGAGGGATCATTATAAAACTCTGATTCCAACTTGAATCAAGCATTTTAGAACTCAACCATCAACAGGTATGTTCTAATTCTACAGTGGACTCTAGGGTGAGGAGACAGGTTCATCCTCCCCCTCATCATCAGGTATCCACCCACATCCTGTGCTCTGGTCACACCTTGATGACCTTCTGCCTGCCTATGTGGGTGCTACTCCCTTGCTTGCAGCATTCTTCTTCCAACCACCAATCCAAAGGCCTAGAAAAGGCATTAAATCTTAAATAGTCTTCAAGACTTGATCCAAATGTTGTCTCCTTCAGGAACTTTTATTTGACTTACCCCTAGTGACATTTCCTGCCTTTTGTCCTCTGCCATCTTGGAATAGAGTTTCCTTAGCAATTACCCCATTGTTATAATCATCTGTTTACATATCTGTCTCCCCAACTACCTGGTAGTCTCTCCTGGGCAATGGCAATCCCCTGTTCAACTTTGAATCCTGCATACTCAGCACTAGGCCTAGAACATCACAGTCATTTTTAAAGAAGTTTGTGAAAGAAGTCAGTGCAGGCCAGGTATGGCGGCTTACACCTGTGAACCCAGCATATTGGGAAGCCAAGTCAGGAGGACTGCTTGAGGCCAGAAGTTTAAAACCAGCCTGGCCAACATAGTGAGGCCCCATCTCTACGTATTAAAAAAAAAAGAAACTTTAACTAAAATGCAGGTTACTCCCTTGCTGTTTACGAAGTCCAATAAGGAGCAAGGTATGGTATAAAGAAAGAGATTTATTCCAAAACTAGCTTAGGGGAAGGAGTACAGGCTTCCTGCTTAAAAGGTACAACTTCACTTTTGGAGTGGAAGTGGACACTTCTAAAAGGCAGGAGAGTAGGTGAGCAAGGGTGGGGAGGTCCACATGCTAGCTCAGGTGCCTTATCTAATGGGCTGTCAAAAGGGTGACTACTGGCGCCTTTGTGGGCAGGACAAGGCCAAAAACTCCCCAGGTGGGAGAGTAGTGGGCAGGCTTTTCTACCATTCTCTCCAGATAACCTCCTTGTGGGTGAAAGTTCCACAGTGGGCATGCTTTGGTTTGTAAACAAACTTTTGACTTGATTTAAGTAGTTAGATGAACTTGCCCTGCAGGAAATGTCTGGTAAAAGGCTCTATTTGCATTTCAATAGGGATAAGTAGGAAGTAGCAAGGGGAAAAGGGGAAAAGAGAAAGAAAAATAATAAAAAAAAAATAGTAACTCATTCCCCGTTTCTTAGAAAAAAATGGAGGTACTAAGTTACAAAATCAGTGCATAAATGGAGCCACCCAGAAAACTATTCATAACTTAAAACCTTGCTGCCTAGCTTGGTTATCTATTGTACCTAGAAGACTTAACTACAAAAAAAATTCATTTGAAAAAATCCAATACATATCTGAAGTAAAGGAGTCATTATAAAACACTATGTGGTCAAAAGCAGGGATTCTGGATCTAGACAGACCTCTGCTCCATCCACCCTGTCTCTGCCTGATGAACTGGCACTCCCTATCTCCCTCTGACCTGGATGCTGCTGCTCTTTACCTTATTCACTTGTCTCTAGCCAGAGCAACCCTCCTGAGAAACCAGAAGATTTTTGTGAAGATGAAAGCACCTGGAAAATATCAAAGTGCTACACAAATATTTGTTACTATGATTACTATTCTAAATGACTGTTTTTTCTAAAGTGTGGCCAACATTTTGTTGCTGTGTGTCAGTGTTCCTCCCTTCCCTTAGAAAAAATGGCCTCTTTATACAGGGGAGTCAATTGCACCTCCTTTTCATTTATCCACTGGTACAAACAGAACTGCTGCCTTTTCCCAGGAAGAGACACGTTCTGAAGTGTTGTGACCCAGTAGTATCTGCAGCCAGCTCTACTTTCCACAGCTTAACTATGAAAACCAAGTATTCCCCACTTTGAATTTGGCTTCTGTCACTTGTAATAAAGAGATTCCTAATTACTACATGTTGTTCACCAAAACATAAACAGGAGAAACTTCTCACTTAATTATGTCTTCTTAAAAATCGAATAAGCAGCTTTTATTGAAAGAGAATAATGCAAATATTTATTAGGCAGTCTGTTTATCAACATTATAGTGCATTAGATAAGAATCTAGAAAAAGAGGCTGGGTGTGGTGGCTCATCGCCATAATCTCAGTGCTTTGTGAGGCTGAGACTGGGGGATCTCTTGAGTCCAGGAGTTTGAGACCAGACTGAGGAACACAGGGAGACCCCGTATGCATAAACAATTAAGGCCGGGCTCAAGCCTGTAATCCCAGCACTTTGTGAGGCCAGTGTGGGAGGATCACAAAGTCAGGAGTTTGAGACCAGCCTGGCCAACATGGTGAAACCCCATCTTTACCAAAAATACAAAAAAAATTTGGCTAGGCATGTTGGTGCACATCTGTAATCCCAGCTACTTAGGACGCTGAGGCAGGAGAATTGCTTGAATGTGAGAGGCAGAGGTTGTGAGGAAGGAGACCCCTTCCTCTTAAGCTTTTAAGACTACTTCCCCTTAGCCTTGCATTTCAAAAGGAGAAGCAAAAGTTGAAAATAGAAGGCAAAAGGTCAGTGGAGGAGATAAAACCGGTGCCACTAGCCAGACCTGGAGATTAAAGAATAAACCCCCCACCCTTAATCACACTCCTATCTACAGATTGCAGGCATAATATAGAGAAATGCCCTCCAGAAAGTATTGTTCTCACTCAATCTTGCTCAAACCCCTACCTAGTCATGTATCCCATGCCCTACTTCATTGATCACGACCCTCTCACATGTACTTTCCAGAATGGTAAGCCTTTAAAAGGGCTAGGATTTTTTTTGTCTGGGAGCTCGGTTCTTTAGATGCAAGTCTGTCGAGACTCCCGGCCGAATAAAAAGCCACTTCCTTCCCAGTTTGGTGTTCAAGAGGTTTGCTCTCGGCCACTCCTGCTTGATTCCGTGACTGGGAAACGAGTTTCAGTTGGTGGATGGCCAGGATAGCCTCACAGGCAGTTGTGCCTTGCCCTGTGGAGCATCCCTGTGGGGTGCTCTCAAGTCCTGAGAGCGCTCCCGGGTAGGCATTGGCCCTGGTGCAATGCCTTGCCAGAGCAAAGCAGGGTAGGCCCCTGCAGCGGATCCACCCAGTGACTGAACACCAAGAAGGAATCGATGGCTCAAGTCTGGACATCAGAAACACAGTAGGACCGGTCCTGGGAAACTTGCCCACCTTCTTTAGGCGGAAGCATGGCCTGATCACCCACGTGTACCGAATCTGGCACTACTGAACTCAGCTCTCAATCTCTCTCTCTCTGTAACTAACCTTGGAAGTCTTGCTTTTGGTTTCAGTTTGGGTGGCAGGAGGTGTATGACTGTGTGAGTGATTGGAGGGGTCCAACTGGACTCACCAGCCATGAAATGTGGGAGTGGCATGTCCGTTAGAGGGGACTATAAGCTCCAAGTCAATTGTGGGGCCGGCTGGGATTACGGGAGATCTGCATTTGGCTAGAAGGAAGTGCCCTCACAATCTAGGTATTGTGGCGGGGAGTAATGAACTCTCCAATGCCAAGCAGCACCTGAAACACTCCCGACAGGGAGACTGTCCTACCAGCCTGAAGCAAAAGTGAAAGAAAGTGTGTTGCACTGTGCAGGGTGGGAGAAACTGAGGGTGGAGTAAGACTCTTTACTGCCTGTAAGTAATGTTTTCTGTGCAAAAACCATGGGTCACACTCATAGCAAGCCTGCTACTCTGGGGACCATGCTGAAAAATTTCAAGAAGGGATTTAGTGGGGATGATGGAGTGACTATGATATCAGGAAAGCTGAGGACCTTATGTGAGGTAGACTGGCCAGCATTTGGGGTGGATTTGCCCTCAGAGGGAAGCCTAGACAGGTCTCTTGTCTCCAAAGTACAGCATAAGGTTACATGCAAGCCAGGACACCCTGATCAATTTCTGTATATAGACTCATGGCTGCAGCTAGTTCTGAACCCTCCACAGTGGCGAAGAGGACAGGCAGCAACTGTACTAATGGCAAAGGGGCAGGCAGCTAGGGAAAAACCCCGCTCCACTTGCCGAAGGATGCAGAATCCTAAGGTCCTGACAGATCCAATGGCAGAAGAACCTTTGCAGATGATACCTCCCCCTTATCAGGAGGAAGGAGTCATTGCCCCTTGGGCCTGAAACCTCAGCACCCCTGTCAGAATTGCATACCCCTAAAGCACCCAGGGTAGATAAGAAAGAATGTGGAGGGACTCCTCCCATAGGCACCTGCCTCCCAGGAGCTACTCCCCCTCTAGCAGCCTGTCTGCAACCCAAGAGAGAGGTGAAGATGCCTTTAAGACAGCAGATGTATATGGGAGTGGACGAGGATGGCCACGTGGTGGAAAGATGTGTTTTCACGTACCTGCCATTCACCTCTGCTAATCTTATCAACTGGAAAAATAACACCCTGTCTTATACCAAGAAGCCACAAGCTCTCAGTGACCTACTGCAAACTATTATCCAGATATAACCCCACTTGGGCTGATTGCCACCAGCTACTTATCTGTCTTTTTTAACACCGATGAAAGGCGGAGAGTACTCCAAGCCACTTCCACATGGTTGGAGGAGCATGTTCCAGCAGATTACCAGAACCCTCAAGAGTATGTTAGGGTCCAGTTCCCGGGGATGGATACTCAGTGGGATCCAAACACCCCGGAGGGCATACAAAGGCTAATCTGGTACAGAGGGCCTTACTGGAAGGATTGAAAAAGGGAGCCCAGAAAGCTGCAAACATCAATAAAGTCTCTGAGGTTATTCAAGGGAAAGAGGAAAGCCCAGCACAGGTCTATGAAAGGCTATGTGAAGCCTATCGCACGTATGCTCCTTTCGATCCTGAGAACCCTGAAAACCAAAGCATGGTAAATATGGCGTTAGTCAGTCAGCATGCAGAAGACATTAGAAGAAAGCTACAGAATGAATACTTCACAGTTATTGGAAATAGCTAACCAGGTGTTTGTGAACAGAGACACGGTAAGCCGTAGAGAAAGTCAGAGAGAAAACGAGCGTCAAGCTGGATGAAGTGCCGACTTGATAGCTACCACTATTAGAGGAGTGTCCCCAAAAGGGTGGGGAAAGGGGGAGGGGGGCTCCTGAAAGGCTACCCAGTCTAATGACTCATGCCTGCAGCATAACCAGTGTGCTTCCTGTAAGGAAGTGGGACACTGGAAGGACAAGTGCCCCTCATTGACAGGAAAGCAGGGAAATCTTAAGTGCAAGGCTTAAGAAAAAACTGAATGAGCTCTGTTCAACCTAATGGAAGGGCCACTGGGCTGAAGGGGACCAGGCTCAATTGTCCCCAAAGAGCCCATGGTCGGGATGACAGTGAAGGGCAAGGACATTGACTTCCTCATTGACACAGGTGCTGAATATTTGGTGATGACCACCCCTGTAGCCCCCCCATCAAAGGAAATAACCAATATTGTTGGAGCTACTGGGGTGTCAGAGAAACAGTCTTTCTGTTTGCCTTGGACTTGTGAGGTGGCGGGGGGGCATGAGATAATTCACCAGTTCTTATACATGCCTGATTGCCCTTTGCCCCTGCAGGAAGGGATCTCCTAGCAGGAAAGGATCTGCTTAGTAAGCTATAGGCAACCATCACCTTTACCAAGCGTGGCACCTTATGGCTAGCATTGCCTAAAACTGGAGTCCTAATGGCCCTCAGGGTGCCTCGTGAAGAAGAGTGGAGGCTCTTCTGAACTAAACCAGACAGGGAGATAGAACTTGCATTAGCAAAACGATGGCCTAAGCTCTGGGCAGAGGACAATCCACCAGGACTGGCAATCAACCAGGCCCCTGTGCTCAATGAAGTCAAGCCTGGGACTCAGGTGGTTAGGCAAAAACAATATCCAGTTCCCTGAGAAGCCCTAGAAGGCATTCAGGCCCACCCAAAATGCTTAGAGGACTATGGAATTATAGTTCCTTGCCAGTATCCATGGAACACCCTCCTCTTGCCTATTCCTAAACCAGGGACCAAAGACTACAAGCCAGTGCAGGACTTGTGTTTGGTTAATCAGGCTACAGTGACTTTGCACCCACCTGTACCCATGCTGTTGGGATTACTGCCAGCGAAGGTTAGCTGATTCACCTGCTTGGACTTAAAGGATGCTTTCTTTAGCATTAGATGGGCCTTGGAGAGTCAGAAACTATTTGCTTTTCAGTGGGAAAATCCAGAAATAGGTGTAACCACCCAGTATACCTGGACCTGGCTACCCCAGGGGTTTAAGATGCTCTCATCATCTTTGGGGAGGCACTAGCCCATGACCTCCAGAAGTTTCCTGCTAAGAACTTAGGCTGCGTGTTGCTCCAATATGCTGACGACCTTTTATTGGGACAACCCATGGCAATTGGGTGTGCAAAAGGAACAAATAGATGCCTTACTTCAGCACCTGGAGGGCTGTGGGTATAAAGTGTCAAAAAGAAAAGCCCAGATTTGCCAACAGCAAGTGCGATGGGGTTCACCATCCAGCAAGGAGAATGCTGCCTAGGAGCAGAGAGGAAACAAGTCATTTGCAACCTGCCAGAACCCGAGACCAGAAGGCAGGTGAGGGAGTTCTTGGGAGCTTTGGGTTTCTGTAGATCATGGATTCCAAACTTCATGGTACTAGCCAAACCCCTATATGAAGTTACTAAGTGGGGAGACAAAGAACCCTTTGAATGGGGATCCCAGCAGTGGCAGGCCTTTCAGGAACTTAAAGTGAAACTTATGTCAGCCTCGCCTTTGGGGTTACCTGATTTAACAAAGCCCTTCATGTTGTATGTGTCAGAAAGAGAAAAAATAGCAGTTGGAGTTCTAATACAAACAGTGGGACCTTGGCCCAGGCCTGTAGCTTATCTCTCCAAGCAGCTGGATAGAGTTTCCAAAGGATGGGCCCATGTTTAAGGGCCTTGGCAGAAACTGCTCTGTTAGCACAAGAGGCTGATAAACTAACTCTGGGGCAAAACTTAAATATCAAAGCACCCCAAGCAGTAGTGGCTCTAATGAGTACCACAGGACATCATTGGTTCACAAATGCTAGGTTAATCAAATATCAGAGCCTGCTATGTGAAAATCCCCGCATCACCATTGAGGTCTGCAACACCTTAAACCCTGCCACTTTCCTCCCGGTGTCAGAAGGCCCAGGAGTTGAACACAACTGTGTTGAAGTATTGAACTCAGTTTATTCCAGGAGGCCTGATCTTCGGGATCAACCATGGACAGTAGCAGACTGGGAGTTGTATGTGGATGGAAGCAGTTTTGTTAATCCACGAGGGGAAAGGTGGGCAGGCTATGCCGTGGTAACTCTGGACGCTGTAACTCTGGACACTAAAACAACAATATTGGTTATTTCCTTTGATAAGGGGGCTATAGGGGTGGTTATCACCAAATATTCAGCACCTGTGTCAATGAGGCTTACTCAGTCAATAAGGCTGTGTCAATAAGGCTGTGAACATTTATACTGATTCCCAGTATGCCTTTCTAACTCTTCAAGCACATGGGGCGCTGTACAAAGAAAAAGGACTGTTAACAACAGGGGAAAAAAAATAAAGCACTGACATGAAAACTTGCAGTTGTTAGCAGCAGTTTGGAAGCCCCGAAGGGTGGCAGTCAGGTGCTGCCAAGGACATCAGTGGGCCCATACCTCCATAGCCCCGGGAAATTCCTGAGCTGATTCAGCAGCTTGTAAGGCAGCATCTACTCCCTACTGAGCAGCAGTTACAGCCCCTCTAATTCTCCACATACCTGACTTGATGCCCACTTATTCTAGGGAGGAAAAGGACTTTCTCCAAGCAGAAGAGGGGGTGGCAAATAGTTAAAGAGGGATGGATCTGGCTACCAGATGGAAGAGTAGTGGTGCCGCAGCTATTAGGGGCCACAGTCATACAGGCCATACGTGAAACTACTCATTTAGGCCAAGAGTCACTTGAGAAGTTGTTAGGCCGGTATTTTTACATCTCACATTTATCGGCCCTGACTAAAACTGTGGCGCAGCAATGCATTACATGTCAGCAGCATAACGCAAAGCAAGGTCCAACTATTCCCGCTGGCATTCAAGCTTATGGAGCAGCTTCCTCTGAAAGACTCCAGGTAGATTTCACTGAAATGCCCAAGTGCGGAGGACGTGAGTATTTGTTGGTCCTGGTGTGCACTTACTCTGGGTGGGTAGAGGCCTTCTTGACTAGAACTCAAAAGACCCATCAAGTAACCTGTGTGCTTCTTTGAGATCTCATCCCCAGGTCTGGACTGCCATTGTGCATCAGCTCAGACAATGGACCAGCATTTGCGGCTGATTTGGTCCGGAAAAGGGTAACAGCATTGGGTATTACTTGGAAGCTGCATGCTGACTACCAATGACAGAGTTCCGGAAAGGTGGAGCAGATGAACCAGACCATTAATAATAGCTTAGGGAAAATGTGTCAGGAAACAAGGTTAAAGTGGGTGCAGGTACTTCCCTTGGTGTTATCCAAAATTAGATGTGCTCCTTTTAAGAAAACAGGATATTCCTCCTATGAAGTCTTATATCATAGGCCCCCTCCCACACTGTGGGCACTCCTGGGAACTCCTCAGGAGTGGGGAGAGATTGAGCTAGGATGACAGTTACAAGCTCTAGGAAAAAATCACCCAGGATATTTCAACCTGGGTAAATGAAAGATGCCCTGTAAGCTTATTCTCCCCAGTTCACCCTTTCTCACCAGGTGACTGCATGTAGATAAAGGACTGGAAGGTAGTCCCTCTGAAGCCATGGTGGAAAGGACCCTGGACCCTGATCCTGACCACTCCCCACAGCCATAAAGATAAAGGGAGTTCCAGCCTGGATCCACCACAGCCATGTAAAGCCAGCAGCAGTTGAAACTTGGAAGCTAAACCAGACCCAGACGACTGCAGAATCACCTTGAGAAGGACAATAAGCCTTGTTCCAGCCACATCCTGGAAGCTGGCTGGTCCACACATAGCCGAATCATGAGGAAACTCATCATGGGACCAATTCTTAAAATTTGGACTTATACAGTAGGGATATTAACTGATTTTGGAGAATACTCTCAGTGTGTGCACCACTTACTGAGGTAAGATGGAAAGTTACTGCCATTCTTTTGTTCTACAGTTATTATGAGTGTACAGGGACACAGAAGAAAACCTGTTTATATAATGGTACTCAGTATAAGGTGCGTAACCCAGGGGATGGACAACCCGATGCCTGCTGCAATCCATCAGAACGCCCTATGCATACAACTTTCGAAATTAAACTCATAACAGGGTGATGGAACAGCCCTACCAAGTTAATAGCTAAAACAGAGGAAAAGGGAAGCCCAAAACAGGTCACCCTAAGGTTTGATGTCTGTGCAGCCGTCAATGCCTATCATTCCAGTGAGGGTGCTGTGGTTCCCTTGGATGGGAACAAAGTTATGCAAAAGAGCACAAGTTTATCTGCCAGAAGACCTACTGGTGCAGTGACATGTGTCATCTGGGCCACTTGGAAACATGATAAAAATGATCCATTTGCCTTGTAAAAGGGAAGGATACCATTCCATGGGGTAATGTCCTCTGTGTCTCGGGACATTGTAACCCAGTAGAATTAATCATCACAAACACCCTCCTAAAATTCCCAAAATTACAGGATGCTTGGAACCATCCTAGGTATCAGAGAGACTGAACGGCCCTGGCTGGGTTGTACTGGATATGTGGACATACAGCATATGTACAACTGCCTGAAAGATGGACAGGTCATAGGCTCCATTAAGCCTTTCTTTTTCCTATGAACTTTTAAGACAGGTAAGCTATTAGGATATCTGGTCTACTCCACCCGGGAGAAAAGAAGTCTAAAGATAGGTGAATGGAAAGATGAATGAGTGGCCACTGGAGAGAATTATTAAGTATTATGGGCCGACCACCTGGGTGGAGGATAGCTCATGGGGATACTGGACTTCCATTTACATGCTCAATCGGATCAACCGGTTGCAGGCTGTCTTGGAAATACTCACTAATGAAATGGGCAAAGCTCTGTCCATTTTGGCCTGACAAGAAACTCAAATGAGAAATGTGATTTATCAGAACCAGTTGGCCTTAGATTATTTGCTAGCAGCTGAAGGAGGAGTCTGTGGAAAATTCAATCTAATCAACTCCTGCCTACACATAGACGACCAGGGTTAAGCAGTGGAGGATACTGTAAGAGACATGACCAAAGGGGCACACGTGCCTGTGCAGGAATGGCACAGATTTAACCCTGAGTCCTTGTTTGGAGGTTGGTTCTCACCCTTGGGAGGATTCAAGACTCTCATCATAAGTGTTGTAATAATAATAGGTGTTTGCTTGCTACTCCCTTGTTTGCTCCCCCGTTCCTTCGGATGATTAGAGGATTCATCACTGCTGTAGTTAACCAGAGAACGACATCACAAGTATATTATATGAATAATTATCAATCAGTTTCTTTAGAGGATCAGGAAAATGAAAATGATAATGAGAGGGAGAACTCTCACAAATGTTATAGGTGAGGTTTTCAAAAGGGCAGGTGAGGAAGGAGACCCCTTCCTCTTAAGCTTCTAAGACCACTTCCCCTTAGCTTTGCATTTCAAAAGGAGAAGTAAAAGTTGAAAATAGAAGGCACAAGGTCAGTGGAGGAGACAAAACCAGTGCTACCAGCCAGACTTGGAGGTTAAAGATCAAACCACCCACCCTTAATCACACTCCTATCTATAGATCGCAGGCATAATATGGAGAAATGCCCTCCAGAAAGCATTGTTCTCCCTCAATCTTGCTGAAACCGCCACCTAGTCACATATCCCACGCCTACTTCACTGATCACAACCCTCTCACATGTACTTTCTAGAACGGTAAGCCTTTAAAAGGGCTAGAATTTTCTTTGTTCAGGAGCTCCGTTCTTGAGACGTGAGTCTGCCGAGACTCCCAGCCCAATAAAAAGCCGCTTCCTTCCCAACTCGGTGTTCGAGAGGTTTGTTCTCAGCCGCTCCTGCTTAAGTTGGAGTGAGCTGAGATCACGCCACTGCACTACAGCCTGGGTGATAGAACAAGACTCCATCTAAAAAAAAAAATTTTTTTTAATTAAAAAATTAGCCAGGCATGATGGTGCATACCTATAGTCCTAGCTACTTGGGAGGTGAAGGTAGAAGGATCACAAGCCCAGGAGTCTGAGCATGGACTGAGCGATGATGGCACAACTGCACTGCAGCCTGAGTGACAGAATGAGACACTGTCTTAAAAAAAAATTTAGAAAAAGAGAAATACCCTGGCAAAATGAAAGTTGCAACATGGCAGGGTGTGGTGGAACCAGGAAATCTGAGTGTTTACAAACTGAATGACTGCACACAGGGGACTTAGGCTCTCTGGGCTTTATTTTTCTCATCTACAAATTGCCAAGGTCCACTTATATTCTAAGTCACTACAAATACATATGCTTTGTGGTTCAGATGACAATAGCACTTCTATGTGTTTGTGTGTGTGTGTGTGTGTGTGTGTGTGTGTGTGTGTGTGTTTGATGTTAAAAATTCAAACTTCTTTTGTTAAAGAAAAAACATTAAAATCTCTCAGTGGGGTTTAAATGAAGGCTCAAATATCCAGAATACTTAAGAGAGATAATGTCTGTTTTTTAAAGTAAAACCAGAGCCATCATTTAGTATGTGATTAACGAGCTGAAAATAGGAGATTACTAAGAAAGTTACCTTTTTATGAACCTATCTAGCTTGCTGGATAAAAACTGATAAAGAGGACTAAATTCATCCCCTGCTGACATATGGCTAATTCTATAATCAATCACAGCTACAGCATTCAATAATACAACAAGTGCTTACTGAGAAACAATTATATGCTGGGTGTTGTGACAGGTGTTGGGAGGAAGGCAGAAAGGTACAAAGCTGGATTTATAATCTCACCTCCCTGCTTCAAACCCTCCCATAGCATGGCATTGCCCTCTGAATAAAATCCAAATTCATAAGCTGACTTTTAAGTCCTAACTTTTAAGGCTACTGCTTTTCTAACATCTTCTGCCACTGTGCCCTTCAATCATTTTTCTCCAGCCAAACTCCTCTTTCAGATCCTTACACAGTGAAGCATTTTCTCGCTCCAAGGTCTTTGAACATATGCTTCTATGTAATATTCCATCTGCCTGGAATATTCTCCCCACCATCTCCATATCCTATGGCTGGCTCCTTTACACTCTTCAACTGCAAATTAAATGTCACTCTACAATCAGACTTTTCCTAACCACACCCTCCTTTTTGTGCCCACTCTATCACTGCTATTATTCTCCTAGTATCACATTTGGTCTCTCCCCAGCACTTCTCCCAAGTTGTAAAATATGATTTGCTTGCTTCCTTGGGCTTTACCTAAGCCTGAGGAAGGGACAGGGGTGTTGTGGTCTGCTGTATCTTCAGCACCCAGCACAATACCAGGTACCCATAAGTCATACTATGAATGAATACATGAGAAAAGGAGGGTAGTACAAGTACCATAGCTATAACATAAAGTAATATACATGCACATGAGTGAGTAGTATAAGAACCAGATCAACTTAACTTTGAAGAGCTACTTTGTATAGTGATCAAATAAGGGTAATGTATCCCATGAATATGTAAAATTATTTGATAATAAAAATAAAGTATTGAAAATTAAAAAAAAAGAGTTTGTGTAGTAGAAAAAAAATGGAGAAGCAAGTCTTATGAACAAAAAAATAAAAGAGAAAAGGTACAAAGCATGGCCTAATGAGTGAAGAAATCTTGTGTAGGGTGTAGGAAAGGACAGAATTGATGAGGCAACATCACCAATTAGAATCTTGAGGACTAACAAAAAGCACTACTTGTGTGTTTTAGGAGGATTACTCTGCCTCAAGTACAAATGTATGATGGATGGGTAGACTGGGAAGAAGGCCATGCCGACTGGCCAGATCAACATATTCAACAGAATGACAAAGAAAAAGGAAAGAACGACAATGCTTGAAAGATACTCTGCAACTAGTTGGATGTAGAATGCAAGTAAATAAGGGAAAGAAGAGTCTTCCAGGACTATGCCAAGGTTGAAAACTGGGGGATGTGGGAAGAGAGAAGATTTCGAGTTGGAGAAAGAAGATCATGGGTTCCATCCTAGCTACCATTCAACCATTTAGAAGCAAAATGGAAAAACCAAACATAAGAACTTGTACCCTCAGGCATGTTCTCCCTCTGCTATGCAAGCCTCCCTTCCAAATTTTTTTTGTTTTTTTTTTTTTTTTGGTCATGGCCACAATTGAATGGGCCTTTATTCTTTGTTGTTGTTGGCTGTTTGTAAAAATAATCTAAAATGTGGCTGGGCGCGGTGACTCATGCCTGTAATCCCGGCACTTTGGGAGGCCGAGGTGGGCAGATCACCTGAGGTCAGGAGTTCAGGACCAGCCTGACCAACATGGTGAAAGCCATCTCTACTAAAAATACAAAAAATAGCAGGGAATGGTGCCCGCCTGTAATCTCAGCTACTGGGAGGTTGAGGCAGGAGAACTGCTTGAGCCCAGGAGATGGAGGTTGCAGTGAGCTGAGATACTGACACTGCACTCCAGCCTGGGCAACAAGAACAAAACTCTGTCTCAAAAAAAAAAAAGACTTTCCAGCCAGGTGCAGTGGCTCACGCCTGTAATCCCAAAAATAATCTAAAATGCATGAAATACAGGTGTATGCTTAAAAGAGAATATGAAATTTTCTTTCAAGCACTTCACATACCACCTTCTCTGTAATAGCCTCCTCATAGTTTGGAATACAATCCAGTATACTTTGTATGCATAGGGTGTATTAACTCAATTTTTTTATACAAACAATATAATAATATGCAGGTAGTTCTCTAATTTGCTTCTTATTTACATTTTTTACTCTATGTGTTATGAATAATTTTTCTTGTTAATATATACAAATCCTACTCTTCTTTTTAGAGGACAGTTTGGTGTATCCTGTGGCATCTTCTGTAATGTATTTACTCAATCTCCCATTGATGGTTATTTAGGATATTTTCAGTTGTTATTATTATAAGCAATACTGCAATGAACATCCCTGAATACATATCTTGGTTGCAGCAATTTGGTTGTCTCTTTCAGCACATGACCAAAAATCAACGAACAATCCAGGAGGATGCATGAGGCCTGAAAAGGGCATCAGGGACGTATCCTTTCATGGAGCCATGCAGGCCTTTCTTAATAAAAAGGCAACACGTAAATCAAGAGGAATTTTTGAAGTGATTCACTTCAAGGTCAAATAGATTCTTCTTAATGAAAGACGCAACATTCATCTCTCCTGGCCCTCTAGGAGACAAGTGATTTTCTGTGAAATAAAGACAGAATTTGAAAGGAGGGGATCTGGAGTTGGTTCTGTTTTTTCTCATTTACCTCCAGTGCCATGACTAACACAGCCTGACATTCCTCAAGATTGTCAATCACCAACTCCTGGGTGCTCTCACAGCCTTTAGTTCACACCTCAATTTAGCACTTTTTCCACCAGAGCATGATGATTGATTTGTTTACCCATTTCCTAGGCAGGATTCTGAGCTCCTCAAAAGCAGGGAGCTCCTTTTCCATTACTGTATCTCAGTGTCTAATACAGAGTGGATACTCAATAAGTATTTGTTGCATGGATGAATGCAGGAATGAATGAATAAATGAGAAGCTACTCAACAAAACTATTTTCAGTACTACTGGAAAGGATTTGGGGGAAAGAGCTCTAAAAAAATAAAGAGAGAAAGAAAAAAGAAAAAAAAAACTATTACTATCAAATTATCACTGCATCTCATAAAATGTAAGGAATATGCTGGAGAATAATACAGACTGTTTCTAATACAAATTTCATTTCCTTCCAGCCATCTCCACCTTTCATCTCACCTATTTTTCTCCTCTGAAAATGGAACTCAGTGAAAATCATCTAACAGTACTACTGAAAGCACTACTTTGAAAACTTGGAAGACTTTAAGAGGTACAGGGTTCCATATTCTTCAATATATATTCATATTACAGGTATAAAATTTTCTCTATACAATTCTATATATGATACATACATGACTGACACACCACACCCATGATTTCAGACATTATTTCTTAGAAGAAGTAAAAGTCTGTCAAAGAAATATATTACACAAATTATAGCACAAAGGGTACAGAGAAACAGCACCCATTGGGAAGATGGAACTTGAATGGCTGACATTTGGGAAACAGGGCATGTGGCTTAGTAAGACTGCTTTAAAGTAGGAAACAAGCTAGCAGAAGTTAATAATCAGAACAACAGATGCTGCGTGAATGCAGTGTACCAGGACAGCCTTAATACTCTGTCAACAGCCTTCAGGTATGTGTATTGTCATTGTGGTTAGCAAGTCATTTTCAAAATCACACTTGCTCGACTGTATGCCCTGCCAAACAAAAAATACAACTCGTCCTGTCCCTTTCCTTAATACAAACAATCTTCAAAACTGCTGTTCCTGAAAAACAGGATTTGAATCAGGGTAAACCTACCGACAACTCTCCCTGGACCTTATCTTCAGCAAAGCATATTATCAGTAAGCAGGAAATGCAGTTTGTCTCATATTATCTATAATACAAAAGACAGTCCTTGATTTTAACAAGGTACCACTGCCAATATGGGCTCCATTGGGTGAGAAGCAGATGCAGTGATTTCTCTATTTGTATGGGCAGAATGGATCCCCAGGGGGAAGTACAGGCAACTGGCATGCCTTCCTCAGGCTGCCCCATGGAGGGTCTTCCTCAGCCGCTCTGGTGACAATCACAGCAAGAGATGAGAGCCCATGGAAAGCACAGCAGCAGCCCGACCTATGTCCATGGAGCTGCTGATAGTTAGGTACCAAAGCATCTGCTCAGTTACACATGTATGTGGTGAAAGATCATTGTTAGCATTCACATGTACTGAGGGGACCATGCATGACTAACAGGAACAAGGTCAGAAGAGCGGCCTGGATAGGGACAGACCACAACCCAGTCATTCAAGGGCTGGCTACAGAAGTGGGGCTTCTTTGGCCTGGGGATTGGAGAGGGAGCCTGGGAGAGCATGGTTGGTCACTTTCCACACACACTGGAGTGGCTACTCAGAGGGAAAGAAATCAGATCCACTGAGAGAGATCCAAGATGGCCAATTAGTGGCAGCTCAGGATTGTAGCTCCCAGTGAAAGCGCAGAGAGCAAGTGGACGCCACACTTTCAGACAAATTTTTGTTGCCCACAGACTGGGAGATTCCAAGCGGAGGAGCCACACGGGTCACCAGCGTGACTTTTTGGCCGGCGTGGCTGTTTTGTCAGCGCCCCGGCATGGCGCTTTTCGGTGCGGAGTATACGGGACGGGGTGCCCTTTGAGTTGGGCTCGGCTGGTCCCATCCCCACAAAGAGAACAGCAATTGAAAACACTGAGGACTGAGAGTTTCACAGCAAGCACAGCTGAACTGGGAAGGTCCCGCTATGTGC